>CAMZMU010000073.1:28709887-28912304 GCA_947311845.1 Poa pratensis | reverse complement strand
CTCCCTCGACTAGGGCATACCGCAATCTAAAACTAAATTAGTTCGAAACACACTGGTGTTGATAACAATGTAACACCAGCAACTAGGCTAGTCACAACTAGGGCTGGACATAAAGCTCGAATTTCGTTAAGCTTATTGAGCGCTCGGTAACTCGACTCGTTTATGCTCGACTCGTTATCTTAACGAACCGAGCCGAGCAGCAATTTTAGCTCGTTAGTATTAACGAGCTTAACAATCAAACTAACGAGTTTCGTGAGTTACTCGTTAAGATCGTTAGCGTCGTGGCAGCATGGCTACAAATCTATATGTTGTAGCCCATCCGACGATTAACAAGTTAGCAATATTTATTTTCATTTGAGTGTGTGAAACTACTATGAGTTTGTGAACTATTTGTTGTCGATTTGTCATTTTTAAACTACTTTTATACGTTTTATGGCTGAAATCTTTTCAGATGCATTTTAAGTTTTTTACATCTTCTTAACGAGTCTTAACGAGCTGCTCGCGAGCGCTCGTGAACGTCTAACGAACCGAGCCGAGCTTTAGTTTCAGCTCGTTATTCTTAACAAGCTTAACGATCTGAGCCTTAACGATCTCGAGCCTTAACGAGCCGAGCCTTAACGATCCGAGCAGCTCGTTAGTCCAGCCCTAGTCACAACATCTCTCCTTGAGAGTACACACTACAATTGCCTCTTGCTGACAAACACGCAGCTCTTCTTCAGCTCTCCATGTCCGAATCAAGAACGGACAGGATGTTCAAGGCAGAAGAACCAATGTGGGTTCCCCTCACAATACCGCCATAACCAACGTTTATCTGGTAGCAGAGAAGCAAAATGGCATCCCACAGTGCTGTTCTTCCCTGAAAAGTGAAAACATGTGTACAACATCAGTAGCACGCAATACATGGCATAATAAATTTTCTTTGAGTTTGATGAGGACATTGGCATTTTTTAACGCAAGTTGCTCACTAACCCACCCTACCCAGGTATGTAAAATTGACAGGTGTGCACAGGTTTTGTCATGAACTAATAAAAATAGAAGCAAAGGAGACCTTACTCAAGTTAATCTAGTTGCCTCACACATGCACACACACAAAACAAAAGAAGGGTAACTCTAGTCGACTTGTACCTTTATGCAACTGTCATGTTAAGCTAGCACAAAACAGTACTCCCTCTGGTCTGATTTAATTGCCGCGGGTTCAGGGGAAGGCTTAGACAAAACTTTGCCTAAACCTGCGACAGTTAAGTTGGATCGGAGGTTGTAGTATTTTTGCAGATATGAAGCCGAACTTAAATTAGGTGTGTGGCACAACCATACACTCCATGTCAAATTGTGCTACATACCATTAATTTGTTATCATAGCCCACCATGTTCACACCAAAATATAGCAACACAAGGGTGGAAAGACATACAGTTGCTGCCTCAAAACATTTTATTACCGTCCCTTATAACATGAAAGGTATCTCAGGTCTTTCCCCCAAACGTGCCACATCCCACTCATGACCTTTTGGGTTTGTTTCGCAGCAATCCTTTAATTTCGAACGTTGTGTGCCTTATAACTCTCCGTTTTTCAGCAATTTCACAATTCATGTTCAACTATTATGTAACACTAAGGCAAAAAGAACAATGATTAGATATGCTTGAATCACCTGAAGAGAAAACTGCAACTTCTTGTCCCAGTAAAGAGCAAAAACTGGAGGACTCTGCTTTCCCACAGCCAGTACAAGGGCCCCTGGGTGAATAATTGCTGGAACACCAGATATCAAAGCAACATACTTTTCCGGGAATCTCTCTTTTGGTGGAAGGACTCCTAGAAACAAGGGATTTTTGCTAGACTGGGCACCAGAGTAGGAGGTAGGATCAACATGAAGCATCCACTTTGGATGTTCAAGGAAAGCAGCGAACAAGTAGAGAAGAAGGTGTGAGTCAGTTGGCAGCTCGCTGCTCCATTTTTTCTCTGATTTACCATAGCCATCTCTATAACCCATGTAATCATAATTCTTCAAGCATGTACCTTCAGCAAGTTCTGCATCACGATATAAGTAACACAAGTTACGCCAATATTAATCTTTATAACCACTGTATTTTGCGACTGGGTCTAAATAGTAAATAGCATCAAGGGGCTAAAGGCTCTAGTTTACTTTTTCAGATAAAATATTGAACACCTCACCTTGAACTCTGTGAACAGTATAATCAGCACGGACACTACTCTGTGGCAGCAAGCCTTTTATCAGCTCACCCTTCATCAGAGCATTAAGCCTCTGGTGCTCTGTAATTGCATCAATACATGCTTGCATAGCTGGAAGGAGAGGGTTTGATTGTGGCTGTTGTGGACTGCCGAAGGTTTGGGCTGAACAGAGAAAGAATAACTAATGAGCAGACAAACTTTCACCATGCCACGAAGAGAAACATATGAAAACTAGAAAACAGCAGGAAGGTTCAGAGTACACCAGCAACTCACCAACAGGAGCATTACGAGAATTCAGAAGTGCACCCCGCAATTGATTAAGAATGCCATCTTCATCCACCGTGACAGTTGGCTGCCAATCTTTAGTCCCACCAAGCGGAGATAAGCTAACTGGTCCTGTTGTGCTTGGCAGATCGCTTCCAACCTGGGTAACATTAACTGAAGCCCCAATACTAACTGCCGTTTGCTTAACCTGAAAATGAGTGCAATAACAAAATAAAATGGTGATTACTGAACTGGACCAGAGTGTAGGCTCCTGTAAAAATAATGCCAATTAATGAGCACCTGAGTATGGCTTGATTTAATCTTTTGGACAAGCGGGTTCATCAGAACTGAAGAAAACCACTGCCTGAGATTGTCTCGCCACTGCTCGATCTCAGGATAGACACCCAGATTTTCAAAAGCATCCACTGCCTGCTCCAAGGACATCGGAGGTGGAAACTCACCCTCACCCTTTTTTGGAGGTGTGCTGTACTTCTGATGCGAGCCAGGAGACATCCTCACAGGCCTCAGAGGTGTGCTCCGTGTAGCACCAGAAGGGTGGTTGATGTGGTGACCGAGACAGGGCTGGCAATGCCAAAGCCTGTGATGGTTGCTGGAGGCGTAGCAGTTTTACTGGCTGAATCCGTGAGATTATCAATAGTTTCATCCAAGCGGGCCAAGAAATGGTCCAACATCGCCTCAGTTTGTATGCCATTGGCGCTGCCTGAGCTTTTCCTCGACCATGGAGTTGAAGGAGAAGAAATAGGCTTCTGCAGTGGAGTGGAAGGTGACATTTGTAATGATGTGTTCAGTCTCTCACCACCAGGGCTCAAATGGCTGGAGCCGATCCTTGGTTGACCCCGAGACGGTGTGTAGCTGAACGAAGATCTCCTGACAGGAACAATTGGCTCCGAGGGTGTTGATGGCTTTGCCTTGGGAGGCCTCTTGGTTTGCTCACCCATGGCAGATCCGTCTGAACCTGCGGATTTTAACCCAAGGAGCCCCAACTGGCGTTGGGACAACACAACCTTGTCCTCCTTGGCCAATGCCCTCCTCCCATTGTATAGCATCAGTGCCCTGAAGAACGCTGGGACTGTCAAAAGTGCGACAAGACCCAATGCTGCCTCCACCAACCTAAGGACGAGCACTGAAAGAGCACAACAAGTTAAATTTTGCAGGAACCGCTGGCACAACAAAGCCTCTTTAAAAGACCTAAGAGTGACATGTTTTTACAATCATCAGATGTGCAGGAAAATATGGCATTTATGCCAGCACCTTAGGTGCCAACCAACCATGCTCACCAAGCTTGGCATTTGTACGAGCACCTCGTGAGCAAACCAGACACAGTGCCAGCACCGCCAGGTTAAAGATTTTCAGAACACCCAATCCAGCATAGAGACAAGCGAACTTACCGACAGCACCGATGGATAAACCTGCGCGGCCGGCGACCTTGACAAGCTGCCCCTCCCTGTGATAACAAGAACTCAGGCGTTGTAATGATCTGGGGTTCAGGGTTTAGATTGAGAGTGGATGGGGAAAGAGGGCGGGGTGTAGATTTGGGCTTACCGGGACGACAGGGCCATGAGGGACGAGGCGGAGGCGATGGGGGAGAGCGCGAGGAGGAGGAGGACCGGGAGGGAGGGGCGGACGCTGCGGGAGGCGAGCGCGCGGGTGAGGGACGGGTTCTGGTACACCGAGAACTTGTCCCGCGGCTTGCCGTCGTCGCCTCCGGGGGAGCCACCGTGCCGAAACTCCATCCCCGCGGGTGCTTCCGTCGCCGTGGGCTGCCTGAGGTGATGCGCCGCGCAGGTGGAGGTGGGCGGCGGCGGCGGCGACAGCGAGCGAGCTGTTTGAAATTGGGGAAGCTACTGCGTTCGAAATTAATGGGAGGCAACTGGGGTCAGCATCGGATGCGAGGTCGTGCCTTTCACAAACCGGTCCAAAACCTGGACACTCGCAACTTTCACCTTTCGTTTGAATTCTACTCCGGTAGTAATACGTATCGGTTCTTCTGTGGGCCTCTTCTGTTAGTTGGAAAGTAAGAGATTTATAACTTGATCTAATTAGACACGTATTAACAGCCAAAAAATAGTAAGATTCCAAAACGCGCGGTACGGAATACAATACATATGAATATGGAAAGTGATTTGTCTCCCGAGTTCCGGTGCTCACTCTATTAAAAAATATTAAAAATCATATTTATAAGTTTTAGAAAATCTAAAAAAATCATGCATCTTGTAAATGGTGCATTCCACAAACGTGTAAAATCTCAATTAGAAATACTCTATATTCTGAGTGCACAAATGGCAAACTCTTGTATATTTTGTAGATTTGAAGTGTGTAAATTGATCACACATCTGTCATTTTTTGTGTACCTTAGAATATAAAATATTTTAAATTAAGATTTTACATGTTTGTGGGATACATCATTGACAATATGTAGGATGTCTTTTTCATATTTTTTTGATCTTATAAATATGATTTTTGAATTTTTTTTTTGAAATAAAGAGATCACTGGAGTCTTGGGAATCCGAAATCTCTATTCGTATGAATACCTCTAAATTGTAAAGCACGTAGGCTGGTTGGCCTCCTTAGCACTCTGCCATTTTTGTGCCACTCATTTATGGGCCATTTAAATATATTGCATTTCCTCCTCCAAAAACTGCGAAATAAACCCGCTCCAGATAGCCATCCCAAACCTATCCACTGGCCCTGTAACTTAGTCCAGTTTATCCTCTCCTCTCTTCTTTTCCCTTCACCATTCCATCCCTCTCTCTTTTGAAAACTGAATCTCACTCCAGATAGCCATCCCCAAACATATCTGATCTATGTGGCCTTGGTATACCATGTATGCAGCAAATGAATCCTTCAACGGTGTTATCCATTACAAATCAATGGGATCCGATTTTTTTGAATTATATGCACTGTATATCCCAACCAACATATTGAAGGTGCATTTCTCTCCTAACTGGTTTTGGGTGTACGTTAACAACATAAGTAATCTTATCGTGTACTAAATACTATAGGTACATTTGATGAAATGCACAAGATGGTGGTTGACCCCTCAAAAAGCAGAAAAATCGATGACGGTGGCACGTACATTTAATAGTTTATTTGAGTCGTAGGGCCACCGTATTATCAAGAGTGGTTGCTCAATAGAAATTTTGGGAAATCACTTACCTGCACACATTCACTTTTGCACCCAAATAATTCACAGAAAAACAACGGTGAAGAGTTTTCTCCCAAAAGATATAGTGGCTGTTGGAAACAACCCGTAGACTCCGGGGTTTCCCGCGTACATTGGAGGCGTTTAACAAATCTGCATATTTGTGGCAAATTTGGGTATGCGACCACCAATGGATAGGCTGTTATACTGAATTTTTTGAGTATTGGACCCATATTTGGCAACCGAAAACAAGTAGTATGAGGTTGTGAAATTGATTTGTTCAATACTCACATGAAAGAGAGAATAGCTGAAAATGGCGCTTCGTCGAGCTCAATCTGAACCATCCGATTCATCCCCCACGCGTCCACGCCTCGCTTCTTCTTCTGGCACGTCCACGACGCCCGCCGCTCCGCGCACACGTCTTCCCACCCCCTCCCAAAGGCGCAGATCCCCGCATTACCCCAATCGCTCCCCGGAGAAAGGAGAAAAGGAAAGGAGGAACTCCGCGGCGGAGCCATGTCTGGGGCGGGGGACTACCAGGAGCTGGCGGCGTCGGTGCCGCCGGCGCTCAAGGCCATCACGCTCACCCACGTCCGCTACCCGCGGGGCGACAGGCTCGGCCTCTTCCTCGCCTGGGTCTCCCTCGTCCCCGTCTTCATCAGCCTCGGCGGCTTCGTCTCCCACTTCATGTTCCGCCGCGAGCTCCAGGGCATCTGCTTCGCCGTCGGGCTCCTCCTCTCGCAGGTCCTCAACGAGCTCATCAAGCACTCCGTCGCGCAGTCCCGCCCGGCCTACTGCGAGCTGCTCGAGACCTGCGACTCCCACGGATGGCCCTCCAGCCACGCGCAGTACACCTTCTTCTTCGCGACGTACCTCTCGCTCTTCGTGCTCCGCCGGTCCCCGGCGAGCCGCGTCATGGCCGCCTTCTCATGGCCGCTCGCCTTCCTCACCATGCTCTCCAGGGTGTACCTCGGATACCACACCGTCCCGCAGGTGAGAGCCCCCGATTTCCGATCCGATCTGATGGGACGTGATGAAATTTTGATTCTTCATTGATGCACTTCTAGCTAATGATTTTTATTACCGTCAAAATAATTTGGGACTAATCACAAAAACAAAAAAAAAACTCAGTAATTGACCATGACAAGAATCCAACAGGAATGGAATTAAATATGAACTTCTTGGTTATTTGGTTAACTGTAGAAAAATCACATGAACTTTCTTAGGGATTAGATTCATGCCACACTTGCCAGGCACAGAGAAAAATTTCCAAGAGGTCCAGCCTTTTGCTAGGGATCCTAAGGATTTTTTTATTGCATGAAGACCATGAGATTGTTTGTTGTCCTTTTTATCCAATAGGCTGGTATAGGATAATTCCTTGTATATTACAAATCCTAGAAAATTCCTTTAAAAATCCCTCAATCTAAAAGGGCCATCAAGCGTCTTAGCTGTGTTTTTCTTGTTTTTAAAATGCGCCTGAGCTTGAGATCCTTGAACGAAATATGTGTATTTAAGATGTACTTAATGTATTTTGGGGTTAACTTCTAACCTGCATTCCAAATATATATAGAAATTTGCAGGGTAAGGAATAATCATCTAATACATCTTTCGGATGTAACAATTGTCCATGGAAGAAGCAGAAACGAGAAGATTTGACTAAATTATTCTGGCTAAACATGCCCTTCTAGTCTACTAGATGCTTCATGCTATAATTTATAATGTAAGACGAGATTTTTCTCCGCTAAACGGCCCCTATAAACATTTAGTGCCTGTTAACCATATAAGTATCTGTTTAAATGTAACATAGAGTAAAAATTTATCTGTAGCTTGTAAACATACTTTTGCAATGCTACAATGGTCTTTATTTAGAACAGAGTCTAGTAATTGCAACCAGCAACAACCTAATTATGGAATTTGCCAAGAAAAGCTGTTTATACAATGCCAGCTGCAAAGTGTTTGCTCCTCTTGGTCTTGCGATAGGCTTGTGCGATGCTGGCACATGGAAATAATTTGGTGATTTTAGTTGTCAAGTTGCAACAGCTGTTGCTAATAGGACTATAGGAGTTCTAACTGCTGACATGAAGATAAACCCAAGGTTCTCACGAACAGGTTTAGAAGTTTTTGTTGGCTGCCAGTACTTGGCACTTTCCAAACTGTCCGATAACGTTTAGCACTGTCTTCAACCATGACGAATATTGTGCAACATAGTTCAATCCCTATTAAAATTTAAAAACGGTTCTATTCATGGTAGATTTCTTCATCAATCAGTTAACGTTATCTGACTAAGCATATCCTCCTTTAGAAAAGTAGGTATCTCCCTGCAGACCTACTTGTAGATCGTTTGATTCTATTACTTTTATTCCAGGCAAAGTATCATGACTGCCACTGAAAATCTAAAGAAGTTTCACTTTAATGAGTTCATTAGGTTTTTGCGGGAGCAGTTGTGGGCCTTGTATTTGGTGCTATCTGGTACTGGATTGCCAACACCATTCTTGTTGAATACTTCCCAATGATAGAGGAAAGCGCAATTGGAAGGTGGTTGTATATCAAGGATACTTCACATATTCTAGATGTGCTAAAGTTTGAGTATGACAATGCAAGGGCGGCAAGGAAGAAAGTTGCTACGGATTGAGCATGTAAGTCACAACATATCAAACATTTTCCCAGTTAGCAGATGTTTGCTCAAACTTCGAAATCACAGTTGTTTTTGCTAGTGCACGAAGCATTTGTCTCACAATTTAAGTGCTGTCCAACAGTCAATTAAATTATTTGCTGTTTATTGAATGGAAAGTAGTTTTGAGTGCCAACTTAATGTTATCACATATTCTTGGCATGGTTGAAATATTACTATTTGGAATTGGATGCTGCCATTAGTTACTATTTATCAATCAAAAAGCTGTCGCCATCTAGTAAACTTCACCTCATTTTATCGTAACTGATGATGTACCAATAGCAAGAGGCATTAACCTCATGGGTTTATCGTCTCTTTAATCATATGATACGAAAGGTTTTTATCATCTTTATGACCTGACAACATCCGACAATAGCCTATTTTCTGTCATTTTTAACTTGGCTCAACCTTTATTCCAGGATATAGAATCACTTGATCCCATCTCACTATGTGTCAAACAGTTGCTTATGTTCTCATATCAATGCAGGTTTTATCTTAGGGTGATGAGATCATAAGAACCTATGTGGCAAGATATTGGCTTCGTTGGAGCTGGACACGGGCTACAATTTTATTAGATGAGATACCCATTGCATTTGTGGCATTTAGCTTTTTCCTTGGCCAGAAGCCATCATTCTGTTTAAGCTGGGACCTTATTTGTTCAAAATAGTTTGCTGATGTGTTGATTTTTGTTTCCGTGTACAAAATGACCACAGTGAAGTATATACCTGATTAATGTCATGGGTTCATCGTTTCTTTGTAGTCGACTGAATTATATGCGCACTATATGTTACTGAAATGTGAAGAGCATATAAAATGGCGCATTTTGTTTGCACGGGCAGCAGTGTCCGTCAAAACATCCCTTGCATGATGTGTATATAATGTTTTCAGCATTTCAAGGAAAATAAGAATGTAACGTTATATTACTTGTTCGCCTCCCTGGAAAAGATTTAAAAATTATGTATATTGCTTTTTAAGACGAAGGACTAGCATAAACCGTATTAGATGGATAAAAAAGTGTGTTACTACTTGGTTTCTTCCTTACGAGGTAAAATCGGAAGTACAGTACTATATAGCTCGCTCAACAGAGAATGTTATCAGTTCATCAACCATGTACACCTATGATCGCTTATAGAAGATGCCAATACGAAGAAAGTCATTGCTGGTCTGCCTTGGCAGTCGGTACTGGTTATACAATCTCAAAAGGCTAGACAGATGGACGTCCCTTTGTTGCTGAGAAAACCAAGCAGGCTTTGATTTCTTCCACGAAGAGGTGGCTAAAACGAGACACATCTAGGCCGATAGGTGGATGCGTGATACACATTGTCAAAAGCTCTCACAAACTCGCAAACAAAACAGGGTTTAAAGTGCCACGTATTATCCATATTTCAGGCTTCAGACATCTCTGCCTCCTTACTTGCTGTATGATCTGCTTGGTCAGAGGTGGCATCAGGAACACTGAGAGAGGGGCTTTGCTTCCTTTCTGCCTGCAGTGAACGGCACAGGGACTCAAGCTTGTCCTTCTGATTCTTACATTTCTCTAGTTGCTTCTTCATCTCCTCACGCTGCAAAAACAGGTAGCATCAGACGTAGCAACTTGCACAAGATTTTCCTAGTATGCAGGTGAAGGTAATATTACTAGGAATGATACTACTTGCACAGGAGTAGATGCATTACCTCCTCAATGAGCTTCACAAGAGCAACATCTGAATTCTCACATTTGCTCTTCAGGGCTAAATTTTGCTTTCTAAATTCTTTTATCGCCTTCACCATCTAATGGAAAAGATAACAACATATTTTTTTAAAGTTCTGTAGACAAACAGTTCATATGAACAATGGTCCAAAGCAGATACAATGATACAGAGCATGAGCACAGATGAGTTGTAGAACACCTGTGACATCTCCCTCTTGTAAATCTCAAAGGTTCCGTTGCTTTTTGACAGGGCATCCTGAAATGATAGAATGGAACGCTTAACATTTACTTACGCCTATATAAATCCCTCATTAAAATGGATAAACTAGAATGCTGATCACATATCGAGTGAGGGAAATAAACCGTTAAGAAATCATACACTGCATCAATGGATTAAGGAATTGAGAGAAGGATCTTTCTGCACAGGTACCTGAAACTGCTGGAATTTTTCGCCATCGGCAGCTAGCTGTACCCGCAGGCTCTTCTCAGTAGTGACAAGTTGAGAAACTTGCTCAGCATACAACGCCATTTGGGCATGTTCTTGAGCTGCCTTAGCTTGATGCTGTTTAATTTTTAGATCAGCAAGCTCAAGTTCCAGCGTCTTTTCTTTCAACTGCATATATGATGAGCCGATGAGAAACAAAACTTTACAGAAAGTACAACAAACAACGCATAAATCATGGCTGTGGGCTTTGTGGCAATATTAGAGATACTCATGGATGAAATCTTGCAGGATATATGCAGCATACCTGATTAGCATATTTCTGCTGAATGATATTATACTGATCAGCAAGGTCTTTGAGTTTGTTTCTCAGCCTACAAAATAGCAGGCCATCAGTGTACATTGAAAAAAAGTTAAAATAAACTGATAAGTGAAGGATATCAATGTATCCATCACATCTGTATGTAATGAAGTTGCGAACTGAAACCAATGAAACATTTTAACACTGAAGACATGCCTAAGCTTAGTATTCTTACGAATTGTTCTCTTCAAACTGAGCAATCATTTCATTTTTCTGCTCCTCAAGCTTGACACCAACAGCCTACAAAATATCATAAATATAATGGTAAACAAAAAAGCATACTAGTAAACAGTTATTCCAGATTACTGTCATGTAATGTAAAATTGACCTTCATAGCATTCTCGAATTTGTCGGTCATGTCCGTCCGAAAGTTCTGCCCCTGTGTTGACACCCTTTGGCACTCTTCCTGAACAAAAAATCGAAAACATATCACACCTGAACAGTAAGTGCAAAATGCTCATACATACTAATTTTATGACTCAGAACTAATTTAACATACCTTTAACATTTTGTTTTGACGCTGAAACTCTCTACAAAGAGATTCTAACTTTTCTTTAACTGCAACAGCTGCAAGAGACCAAATGCAAACGATACATCTTACTGGGTAGGAAGGATTTTATTAGATCATACAAGAGTAAAAAAACAGACTACTCAGGTATTTAGTTATATCGATTTGTTTTGTTCTAATGAAGGTCCAGGACAAAATTTTCAAATTAACATGATTACATTTATATTAGAGAGCATCATTTCAATTAAACAATGCAGCTTAGTGTTTGGACCATAGCTTTAAAAACCGGACCGGTGACCGAACCGGTAAAGCTATCGGTTCAGCAGTCCGACCGTTGGTTCATCGTTCAATAGCTGGACAAGAAATTTAACAAATAGATTTATTTTTGGTAGTGAAATAGATAAATAAACTAGTCAAATGGTACACCTTCCATCGCTTCATCACTAAACTAGTACAATCCAGATCATGAATACAGGATGATAAACACAGGAACAGAACAGTAGCTGAATGAAATGATATATTTGAATCCTGCATGAACAACAGAGACTGTTTGTTTATCAGGTTAAACCATAGGAAAACCACATGAATTTTCTTTAGGGCATGAACCACAGAAAAATTTCTAGAGGTCTAAGCTTTTGCTAAAAATCATTTGCAATTTTGGTTCTCGTTCTTCTATCCCATGCGCCTCTATAAGAAAATTTGCTATGGATTAAAATTCCTTTGAAAAGCCTCCATTCTAAAGGAGCCATAAAGCATCTTAGGATTTTCATGCTTTTAACAGAAATATTCATGTAATTTAAATCCTTTAAATGAAATATGCGTAGTTAAGATGTCTCTATTTTTTTGGCTAACTGTTAACCAAATTCCAAATAAATAAACAAATTTATAGAATAAAAAAGTAATCATCTAATACATCGTTCCTATAGGTAGAATGGAAGACTTGTCCATGGAAGAAGCGGAAAGGAAAATATTTGGCTAAATTCTTCTTGCGAAATGTGTATAGTCCAGCAGATATTCCATGCTATAATTTGTGATAAAAAAAAGAAAGAAGGATACATGTTAAGGTAGGAAGGATTTTACGAGTGTAAATACAAGAGGGGAAACCCAGACTAATCCGGTGTTCAGTTACATTGAAGTTTTGTTCTCATGAGAAGAATCCCAGAACAGGAAATTCAAATTAACACTCCTCTATTAACATGAATATTAGACAATTCTATTCAAACAAAGGTAAAGTTGTAGTGTTTGAACAGTGAATCCTTAACTGAGAGTAACCAATGGATTTATCCATTCTTTTTCAAACTGTAAGCGTATTTGCTTAATTGAGACAAGGCTTTCACCAAAAATTTCATTTGTGGCTTATGAGACATGGAATTGATCAGAAGTACTTTCTCATGGTTGTGATACTGTATCACATGAACCACTTATTAGTGGAGCAATTGCTGGTCAAAGTCTTTTCTTAAAGAATCAAAACATGAACAATTGAAATGGAGGTTCAACTGCTGGAGAAATAGGCATTGGGGTCATATTTCACATATAACAGAAACTTGCCTGCATCCCTCTCTGCTACCACTCTATGGTACCTCTGGGCAAGTTCCAACAGCTCCCTGTCCTTCTCTAGCTTACTGCCCCGCTTCACGACCTTACGCTTTGGCTCGGCACTCTCCTATGAAGTGATGAAAATCAATCCAATTTAGCAAACACTAACATCCTTAGCAACACCAGTACTGAAAAGTGAAAACAGAGAGAAATCTAAACCATAGCCATTTCATCATTGGCAACCTTTTGAATGGCCAGCGGTTCTGCTTGTTCTACCACAAAGCTCTCCTTCATTAAATCTCTTGCATCTGTGCCAAGAGCATCAAAACAAGGTAAGCGGACATAGTCCAGAGTTCAGTCCCATGGGCGAACGCGAACGCGCTTAAGTTTCACCCTCAACTGTAACTGATGATGTGATGTTAGAAATACAACATCAGACCAGGTAAGCTGTCAGCGCGTGAGATAGGGTGAGGGAGAGGGAGAGATCACCTCCTATGTCTGCGGCGGGCCCCTGCTGCCCGGGAGCGCTCTCGGTCTCCTCCGGCTCCCAAGCGACGTTCAGATCGAGGCCCCGAAGGGCATCGGTGGCGGTGGAGGAGGAGTTAGAAGGAGCGCCTAGGGTTTCGTTGCCGTTGTCGACGGTGGCGGCCTCGTGTTCGGGGCCGAGGGCGGGATGCGGGGAATCGCCGCCGGCGACGGCGGCGGAGGAGATGGGCGGGGTCTGGTCGGCGGAGGAGCTCTCGACGAAGCCGTCGGGGAGCGCGTCGGCCTCCGGGAGACGCGTCGCCGGCGAGGCCTCCATTGGTCTAATTCACGGAGAGCCGGGAGGCTTTGGGCAGGTTTGAAGGAAATGGCTGGACTCTGCTGCCAACTGCGCGTTCAGCACAAGGCTAGTGGAGTATGCAAAACTCACAGACGAATTCATTCCAATCTTTTCTACTATCACCAATCAAAATCTGAAAATCTGAATGACCATGATTTTTTTTTTGCGGATGAATGACCACGAATTCAGAAATGGAGCTGTCGAATTCCAAGTTGGTTTGGAATACATAGTAATCGTTTCTACTACATGTTTGGAGATGACTAACATGTAACCTTAAAAAAAAGAGGGGGCGGCCTGGGGGGACGTGAATGTCAAAGCTGCGGCTCCGGACGTTCATTTCCGTCACATTGCGTTGAGAGTGTTGGCTTTGGTCGCTCAGGCGGCTTGGTCATCTATTCATGGGGCCACACCCCAGGGCAGCGTGGAGTGTTTTGTGTTGTATTGGTTTTTTGCCAGTTTTCTATAAACTGGACAACTCTTTTCTACTAATATCAATGAAAAGACAATTTGCATAGTTTCAAAATGCATATACAATTGCTTAAGTGAATACTTAGTTTTGGCCATACAATACAAAAACACGGCCAAACAAGTGATTAACTATCTAAATATATTCCTCATAGTTTCCCTCAGAAGCCCAGGTAGTGGCCGTTCAACCCAACAATGTAATTTCTGTACTCTCCACGCCGCTAGCCACGGAAAACCAAGACAGACAATGTGTAAGCTGCGCCTGGCACCTCCCTCATACGCTCATATGCACTCCAACGTCCATTTGCCTGCCGTGCAGTGTATCGAACTATAGATAGGGCTTCAAATGGATTTTATGAGCTCAAGTATCAACTTGCTGCTTGCAACGCTCCTCTTGGGTCTGTAGGATATGCGGCAGAGGGGCGATTATCTTCAGCGTCTGCAAAGCCAACCACAAGAGGTTAGGAGACAACAGCATCATAAGTGAGTTTGGCCTTGATCTCTCTTTGATTCGAGCGATCGGTCTCCCAAAGTCCAAACTGCACTAGTTCAATACATCTTATTAACTCAAATTAATAGGTGGCTTGAGAATGCAGCTTTAGCTACAAGAAGGAACGGGAAAACTACATATAGTATGTGCTATATAGCTCAATTCTTGAGATCTTAACCTATTGCACATGTAAGGTTGAGGATAATACCAATTTATAAAGATTAACTTCGCATAATCGCATTACCTTATTCGTAGTTGGATGACAAAGGACCAACCAATGCGCATGTAAGTGATACCCACCGTCTCCAGGAACGGGCTGTAAAGGCCTCTCATAACCTCTAAAAGATGCTCATAAGATTAGTTAAACTACATACATGAACAGGGGGGATGATACATGGAGGTACCTCAGCTGAAATAACAAATGAAAGAATTACCCGTCGCATGCAAAAGAAATATCCATACTACTAGATTCCAGGTCATCAAATTTAGGTTTCCCACCAATACCATAGAGGGGATCATCTGATAAATAAAAGGAAGAGGAATCATGTGGTGTCTGAACTTAGGAATCTATGTAAAATATTAATGAAATTGGGGTCTACCACCAAGCATGGAATACAAGAGCTCAAGTACTATTATGCCCATCACAATATAACAAAAGAGTTTGTACCAACAAGAGGGTGTCCAATGTATGCAAGGTGTATCCGTATTTGGTGAGGCCGCCCTGAATGAATTTCTACCTGCACCAAGCAAGGAAATGAAAGTGACATATATAAAGAAACCGTAATTTAGCGTTATACATGTCAGCAATTCAAACAGAGGGAACGCTTTGCATATCTGAAGAAATGTATAAAAGTAGGACAGAACACCAATATGAAATAAGCATCATACCTGAACCAGCGATTGATTTTGGTGTGAAAGCCTCTCAAGTACGCACACTTTGCTCATTGCTGGCTTCCCTGAAAAGTAATAATGCATGATAAAACTAGACAAGAAATCAAGCAATATTTGCTCGATATAACCTATATTGCCGATTTTAGTAAGCTCATTATTGGCTCAGTAAACTTTACCTGAGGAACAGGCCATATAAAGTCCCTCTGCAACTCCAGGGTAATGAACCAATCCTATGGGTTGAGTAACCACATCCTGCAGGAGCAAAGGGAAAAAATCATACCTATTTGTTTGCAAAAATGTCCATTATAGAGATATCAGTTTGATTCTGAACAGAATGATAGTGAAATACATAGGCGTGAAGGGGCAGGAGCAGCACCTCATCATTTTCAAGTATACCAGTTACTAATGCTCGGTAGAATTTTGAAATTTTCCGTTCTTTGCCAACCTCTGGTTCATCCCTATAAATAGAAATGATAATTAATGCAGTACTGGGTGGTGCAAACAGTATGGATTATTCTTTTCAAATTCAAAATAAAAAATTGTAAACCTTTTCTTCCCAGCATTTACAGCACCTTCTGCAAAATAAGATGCAAGTCGAACTTTGGCAAGCTTTGTCTTGGCACAAAGCAGTAGACCTAACATGGAGTGCGCAGGTCGTCAGTAATAGTGAAGAGATTAGATGTGGCAATGCAGCGGTAACAACAAATTTTCTGTGAAGACAAGTTTTTTAACCAAAAAATAGAAGGAGGCTTCATTGCAAAAGATCTCTTTGTTACATTATGGTAAGAAAGAGTTTGTTATCATCCCCGTGAACTACCCTTCCTGTTAATGATATATATTACTTACGAGTTGTACACTTTTTGGAGACAGTAGAGTTTTTGTGGAATAAAAATTTAGCATTAACATCTTGTAACATTTCAGAGTAATAACAGGAACAACCAATGTGTATTTCTCCTAGATTCTTGGTTTCACAGGCAAGACACAAAGTTCATGTCTACTAGACCTCAAACTGATCATCTACGAAACAGAGTTTCTGGGTAGGTGTGAACCAAACAGAACACAGACAAACCTGACGTGCCCCTTCCTAGTCGATGAACAGGCACAGGATGTGACTGCACATCTTTTCTCTTCGGGCAGCTTGATGGGGGAATTTTCCACTCTTTCCACTGAAGCTGTGCTAGAACAGTGCGCTGCTGGAAGAGCCCTTTAGGCAGAACTTGCAAACCAGAAGGCTTATTAAGGGCGACCTGACAAAATCAGTTGATTTATAACTATGATTCTATAGCTTCATGTGCTCTAACTAATTTTAATAAACATATATGGAAATCAACGGAGATTCACACTAGCTGAAAATCAATACATCATTTGCATCTACCGTAGCAACTCCCGTCGTGTGCAGTGTATGTACTCTTATATTAATAAAAAATTACTGTTCGGGCCTCCCCTACAGTTTTCAGCTGAAAAAAGGAACTACCGTAGCAGTAACAGACAAACATGACAACGGAAAAAACACGTGACTTGCAAAAAGTTAGGCGAAAATCAGATACGACTTGGACCTTGCAACCATCTAGGCTAAATGACGGTTAACTAGAATGTGACTTCATGCAATTTCGCAAGAATTTCAGGTTGATGTGCATACCATGTCCTCATCTTCATAAAGCACTTGAAGCAAATGTGGTGCAGATGGCTCCTGCCATGCGAGGCGATGATATACCAATTTAGAACCGTCACTGAAAAACAGGATCCAAATGAAATGCATATCATAGTTTCAAAAGGTAGCTACAGAAGTAGAGCAAAAAAAGAAGGGAAATAACAATGGTAAGACTTGCTGCAAATATATATACTGCAAACAGACGAATAAAATACCGGAGAACCATATCTGGATCAGTGACAACTTGACCATCAACTGTTATCTGCAAACATAATCTCAAAGCCTGAATTTGTCTTCCAACTCGCATGTGATGCAAAACTCAAAACATACTAATTAGCTACAACATATCACACATTTTTCTCCTTAACGTACAATAGCTCAAGAAGGCAAAGGGAAAAACACATGAATGATCCATAAACCTCACAGCTAGCAACTCATACCAAGAAATATTGACTAATTGCGAAATAAAATAAAATAAATAAGTTATATTGGTTCATACACAGATCTTATTATAGCAGCCACACGGCGACACACGAATAAAAAAATGGTGAAAGAAACAGAATGTGAGCGAAATTAGCTACTCGATATGGCAGACTCTACCTGGCCATTACGAATCCTATGCATCCACCTGCAGAGGCGAGCACAACCACAAAGAAATCAACACAGCATTCCAGCCTATCAGATAAACCAAATACAAAAAGGGACCATTCGTACACGGAGATTAGCAAGTGAGTGTGGCCATCAGATACATACCCCGGCAATGGCGCAGAGCTCTTGTAGTTCTCCGAGTAGAACTCGATCAAGGCGGTGGTGGTGGTCTCCGCATCTGCTCGCATGTGAAGAAATCAGAGGAAGTAACAAAAACATGAAGAGGGCGGGGAGGGAGGGGAGGCTGACCAGCGCACCGGAACGTGTCGGTGTAGGAGAGTCCTTCGTTGAGCTCCGGCCATGGCCTCCCGAAGGAGTACTTTGCCTGCGACAGCGAAGTTTCTCCGGCGGTGGCCATCGCGTCGGCCATCTGGGTGAGAGAAAAAGGCTTCTGGGAGTAAAATGGCATATTAGTACACTTGTTTTTTGGACGAGTCCACTAGGTTTCTGATTTCTCATTGGGATGAGAGCGACATGCACAAGGAGAAACTTAGGGTATGTTTGGATGTACACATTCAGGGCTTGCCATTGAATTGACTACAATGACAAATATTACAGGATACTGATATCCAGGTTGAATGCCAATTCTAGTGCTTGGATGTTAATGTATTTGAAACTTGGAATCAAGAAGAGCCACCAATGCCAACTCCTATGTGAATGGTAAAAGTGTTGAATTGCACTTCTATAACAATATGGAAATTATACTTTCATATGCATGTTCCGAAATGATTTCTGTACAGCATGTGAATATGTTTGAATAATTATATATCACATAACAATAAAAAATACAAGCAAACATTGTGTAAAATGGTCACGGTAGCATTGATGTTCTAATTGTTCTGACATGATGCTTCTACAAGTAAATATCCATTTGTAACATATGTTCTGCAAGAACAATCACATACAAGACAACAACTTAAATTTTCCCTTTGGATGAACTGATAATTTACTACCGAAATCAAGCAGAAATGATAACCTTACACTGCACCAGGTGATACCCCAATTGAAAACACCAAAATTCTCAAACATATTTCAAACCTGATTTGTGATCTACAAAATTATATCAAACCTGAGAGTGATTCTCATTGCTTAAACCAAAAAGTGCAGCTCTAGACCAAGAAAAACAGATATATGTGGTCGTAGCTGGAGTCGCACGTTCACCAGACGGAAAGTAGGAACTAACTTTCACGTATTCAACATTAAAACTGAAATAGCAATGCTTAATAGCATTCATTTTGCTGATGCATTCGTTAGGATTTCATAATTTACGGATTCAGAGCATTTATTTTGTAGTCACATTTCCTCAAAAATAAATTGATTTTCCAATGAAACTCAGACAATGGCCAAACTGAAAATCTGATAAAAATCAAAATTTCCAATCCTGAACTGTAATTAGTCTGTCTTACTCATATCTCAACAGAAATCAGTTGCTCTGGCTAGAGTCACAAATGAAACCAGCCGCTCTGATTCGTATCTCAAACCTCATAATGGTTCATTGCTTAAACCTGAAACTGCAGTTCTTCAGCCAAGAAAAAATCCGACCCTTGTTTGGCTGGAGCTGGATTTGCACCTAGCAACTTTCACCGTTCGAGGTAGGTAGCTGGATCATTGACATTTAAGAAACCAAACAAGCAACTGAGCAAAAATGTTGAATTGATGTAATGCCCTTATGTTATACTACAACTGTGAACATGCAGTACTTGCCGAGCTTTGTTTATGCACTTCTAAGTTTAATCTATTCAGGTGCTGCTGCTGGGGAATGCGAGGAAGAGCAGGCTAACGCCGAGCGGGTAGTCGAGCAGCTAGAGGCCCTGGTGTCCCTGAGGGAGTCGGTTAAGGAGCCGAGGACGCAGGAGAGCGCGAGGAGGGCCCGCGTGAGGGATGGGGATGGGGGCTGTCGCCCTGACCGGCTGGCCGGCGGGGAGGGACAGATTGGGATGGGGCAAGCGGGCAACGACGCGCGGGGAGGCAAGGGGCCGCGGAGAGTGAGGCGCGCCGGAGTTCGGGAGGAGTAGGAGGGTCCGTACCTGCGCCGCCGTCGAGCTCCGCTTCGGCGCCTGCGCAGCGTCGGGCAAAGCGGTACCTGGTGAGCGAGCCTGTTCTCTTTTAATCACAAACGGCAGAAGGGCGAGTAGCTTAGATCTAAACTAAACTGGTCCTACACTAACTAACCGATATGTGCCATACTGTATGCGTGAAATACTGAAATGTGAAAAGGATGCGATGATCGATAGATTACACAAGGAGATGATTTGATTAGAGAGAAGGAACCGGAAGAGCGAAAAATACATATTCTGACTGTGTTTATAAAATTCGTGTAAAAAAATAACATTTCGATCAAATATCACTATACATTTTTTTTGTCCCATGCCAACACATGGTCATCCAACTAGTCCATCTTAATTACTGTAGCTTCCAAGAAATGTCATACAAAAATCTGATTGCTAGCATGTACTCTTTACCAATTTATTGATAAGTCAGTATTCGATCACCACAAAAATCTCACAGATATGCCATGCTACAAACACTGATTCCTACTACATCTCAAGGATACTCAGCCTAATTCCCTACCCAATCTCATTTTGATACTTGGACAATATCCGTAGGAACTCATGAAGAAACAACTCCAAAAGTTTTAAGCAATTTCAAACTCGGGCCGGTAAAGATGATTTGCTTCACTTATTTTCATTTGGTTTGGGGATTCTCTTGTAGTCGTAGCTGTTTATGTCCACCTTTTGCTGCAAAGCCTACAATGCAGAGAGAGGGAGCTCTTCAGTCAGGCCAATAATGAAATAAAATGGCAGACATCGTTTCTTTCAAATATGATGAACACAACATTACCTTCAGTTCATCCTCTAGTGAGAGGTTCTTAGGTTTATATGCCCCTTCCACCGGTCCTGTTCGGCTCAGAGCTTTTGTCGTCTCTACGACCTCCCATTCCATATCCTCCTTTTCCTTAGATACCTCTTTGCTGCAATACAAATGAACTAACACTGTGAAATATGTGAAACAAAAAGATGTATTTATACAATTTGAGACTGATGCTAGCATCATAATTTTGGCCAGTGCACAAAGGTGAATGACTTACCCTCCCTGTATAAGATGACCTAGACCAACCGCACCAAACACTGTCAAAGAAATGAGTGGAAGACCATATCGAACAAATGGATATTTTCGTCCCCACCGTTTGAATTGTGAAGCTCGTTGAGCAATCTTAGCAGCTGGTTCCAACTGATCAGCTTTCTGAGATGCATTCATCACGGAATTTCACCTTTGCAATGTAACTGCCATGAT
Source organism: Poa pratensis (assembly GCA_947311845.1). Lineage (NCBI taxonomy): Eukaryota > Viridiplantae > Streptophyta > Magnoliopsida > Poales > Poaceae > Poa > Poa pratensis. The sequence goes on along the minus strand of CAMZMU010000073.1, from coordinate 28,891,222 downwards.
AATAGAAAGTTAGCTCAAGGAAAAATGATATGTTTGATAATAAAGACTATTAGGAACAGGAAAATGATATGTTCGATGCCCTAGAATAAAACGGTTTATGATCATTCAAATTGTCCGATTAGCATGTAGGATGCAGTTCATCTTTTTCGCCATCGAATTAAGATTCAATTATACAGAAGTTTTAGACTGCATTGGCAGCCCCAAATTACTAACAGGACCCAACGGGCACCAGATTATCAAAGCACTCAGATCAACCTTAAAAATTTAGCAAACAATATATCATGAAATAAAACATTTTGGGACCAATTCACAACAATGAGTCAACAACTGCCCGCATAGTGAAAGCTAGACATGAATGTCAAATACCAGCAATATTTCTTGCTGTTAACTATACTGACCAGTGACAACCATGTGGCGTATTAGCATATAATAACAAAGCGTATATTGGTAGAAACATACATGTTTCTACAATGGAGCTCCATAGAAAAAATTGGATACGGTATGTTACAGTCATTTGGATCAACATGCAGGTATGCAACTTCCCAGTACTGAAGAACTAAATCATAGAAAAGCTGCATCTTAGCCTAAAAGACATACATATGAAAGACTTAAGCAGGGTTCATCTCTCCATTTTTGCAAATCTAGAAACAAAAAATGAACTAGTTAGGAAGATTTGGCTATGGTCCACAAAGACCACCCTAAGCAAAATACCAGCAAAAGGATTCAGTTTAGTTGCATACCATCCAAATTACTGCTGTTCGTCACTATATTCACTATTTTGACACATTTGACTAATGAAAAATAAATTGAGAAATCAGAAGAATCTGAATCTCTGTTCACCCTTAGCCTCTGTTCTCTGATTGTCCCCTTTCCATAGCGCCGCAGCCGTCAAGTGCCGCCTTCAGCTATTTTACTTCACGCGAGAGTACTCGTTGCTGCGGCCGCAGTAGCAGCCGGAAACAGGGAACGGCCGTCGCCTGACCCGGGATCTTCAACCCAGATCGAGGGTCGGGGTCGAGGTACGGCCGTACGGGACCGACGACACGAGTCCACTGCCGGAACACGTCCCCGGAAACTAGGTACTCCGCCCCGGTTCAGCGACTCCCTAGGCTAGGTTCTCGATTCAGAGACAGCAATCAGGGACGGGAATGTGATTCATGGAGGGCTGGAGACTTACCAGCCGTCAGTTGCGTCCGCTCCGCCCTCCGCCGCCGACCAAATCGATAACTCCAGCGGTCCGGCCGGCCGGCCTCCGGTGGCTTCACGTTGGTGCTTACAGGATGCGCCCCCGGCTGTAACAGGTAGTGCGGCGGCGCCGCGGTCTGCGGGCGCGCACGGCGACGAGGGGACGACGGCGCGGTCGCGTGGACGTGGTGCGGTGGTGGGCTGGTGGCCGATTCTGCTAGGCCTAGGGCTATGAAAACCAGGACTGCGCGTCCGAATTCTGAAGGAAGAAACCCAGGGCCCAGGAGCCCAGTACTCTTCCTCCCCATGGATGCTGAGGTGATCCGATCCATTCCCTTAAGCACTCGCAGGATGAGCCATTTCTGGGCTTGGCAATATGAGAGGACTGGTATTCTTACAGTTCGGTCAGTGTACAAACTCCTTATCGAGACAAAGAAGAGGAGGGAGGATTGGCTCGAGGGCCGATCAGCAGGCTCAAACACAGCTAGGGAGAGCAAGGCGTGGCAGCGGCTGTGGAAGACACAAGTCCCGTCTAAACTGCGTGTTTTCCTCTGGCGGCTAGCACAACAATCTCTGCCGACTGGTGATGTCCGGTTCCACAGGCACATGGCCGAGACCAGCGTGTGCTCTATATGTGGCGGCAACGACTCATGGCGCCATTCCCTGATCAACTGTCCGATCGCTCGGAGCGTGTGGGCTTTGGCGGACGAAGGGTGACTGAACACATGAGTATGAATGAAGATCCATCGGCGAAACAATGGCTATTCGCGATGATGGAGACACTGTCCCGTGAGGAATTTGCAAAAGTGACAGTGACTATGTGGGCTATCTGGTACGCGAGGCGTAAGATTATTCATGAGGGCGAGTTTCAGAGCCCGATGTCTACACATTTGTTTATCCAGAGGTATCTCGAGGATCTGTCTATTTCATCCACGGACAAGAAGAGCTCGAGAGTGGGGGTGCAGGTGACACACCCCAGGTGGATACCACCGCGCGCTGGGTGTGCAAAGATCAACGTTGACGCTGCTGTGGCGAAGACAGGCACGGGAGGCGCGGTTGGGGCAGTCTGCCGGAGTGAGACGGGCGTCTACTTGGGTGCTTCGTCGCTTACCATTGCAGGCATCTCCGATCCTGCAGTTCTTGAAGCAATCGCTTGCCGGGAGGGTCTCGCACTAGCAAGGGATCTGCTTCTTAGCCGTATTACAGTGGCGACGGATTGCCTAGGAGTGATAAGCAACATGTAACAGCCATTCGCGGGGACATACAGCATGGTCCTTGCCGAGGTTAAAGCTGATTCAAGCAGCTTTCAGGAGGCGTATTTTGTTCATGAGAGTAGATTTTCAAATAAGGATGCTCATAGATTAGCACGAGCAAATGTCTCGAGTAGTATTGGACGTCGGGTTTGGCTCCTTCAACCTCCTGATGGTCTTTGTATCTCAAACAATGTTTTAGTTCAATAAAGTGGTATGGTTGTTCTAAAAAAAAAAAAATTGTCTGTTCCAAAACATATACTCCCTCCGTTCCATATTAGATGACTTCCATTTATACAAAACCAGTACTAGACGCTCAGCCGTGAAAACTTAGCGGGATGTACTTCGATCTTTTCCTCCATTGTGTCCAAAAAACAAAACAAAAAATACTAGAGGTTCGTGTTACTCGTTCGATAGATGTATACCCTGTTGTTCCCTATTCTTTGCCAGCCTGCAACTCTCAACCCTCGTCCCCGTCCCTGGATCCGGGAACATGGCAAACATATTCAGAACCTGACTAAAATCAGCCGCAGCGTACATCATGAACGCCACAACAACGAAGTATAACTAAGCAATTGCATTTCTGGGAGTCTGGGACCAGGAAGGCTGCTGGAACAGCAAGGCTACTGCGTAGCTGAGGAAGGCAAATACAACCAGCCCAATACACCTCGTTATCAAAGGTCAATCGAATGTCGATATCTGAGAGCTATACTAGAAGCGCACCAAGTAGGTGGGTGATGTGCAGACCTTTCGAGACACTTTGTACATTATAGCGAACAAGCACGTTCACCACCAGTGCAGCCCCTCTTTGTTTATACTCGCGCTCTATAGGCAGCCCAGTCCTCCACCTTTTGCTTCGTCAGCAATCTCCTCCGCAGCCTATCTTTCCTGTGAGGTCTGTGTTAAAAGTCGTAGTTGTTAGGGAAATACGCAACTTGTATTCCACGGGGCCAAAAGCCACAATATATAGTACATGTACAGGTGTAAATATGCAGGGAGCCCCCTATCTAATAGGGAAACTACAATATACAAATATCTCTCTAACACCCCCCCTCAAACTCATGGTGGATCCACAACACTGAGTTTGGAGAGGAAAAAGCTATGCTGTGCTCTAGTCTGGGCCTTCGTGAAAAAATCCGCCAACTGTAACTCTGAAGGCACATACTGGAGCGCAATAATCTGATCCTGCACACTAGCACGGACAAAGAAGCATCAACGCCAATATGCTTAGTAAGCTCATGCTTCACCGGGTCACGTGCAATGCTAATAGCACCTGTACTGTCTGACAATAGAGTCGTGGGTGTCGTAACAGAGACACCAAAATCTGCAAGTAACCACCGTAACCAAGTCACCTCAGCAGTCAAAAGAGCCATAGCTCGCAACTCAGCTTCTGCACTCGAACGGGAAACTGCGGTCTGTTTCTTCGTCTTCCAGGCAATGAGAGAACCACCAAGAAAACACAGTAAGCAGAAAGTGAACGGCGATCCAAAGGATCACTAGCCCAAGTGGCATCGGAGTAGGACTGAAGCTGTAACGAGCTGGAACGAGGAAAGAAGAGACAAAGAGAGATCGTTCCACGAAGATAGCGTAGAACACGAAGAAGGTGACTATAGTGAACCGAAGTGGGAGCAGAAACAAACTGACTCAGAATATGGACAGGATAAGAAATATCAGGGCGAGTAACAGCCAGATAGACGAGACTCCCGACAAGATGTCGATAACGAGTCGGATCAGAGAGAGGATCGCCATCAGAAGCACGAAGAGAAATATTGAGCTCCATGGGAGTCTCAGCAGTACGGTCATCAGTAAGAGCGGCACGAGAAAGAAGATCATGAATATACCGTTCTTGGGATATAAAGAAACCATCAGAGGTGGACGAAACCTCAATCCCAAGAAAGTAACGAAGCGGACCAAGATCCGACATAAGAAACTGCTCACTCAGACGTGCCTTGACAAAGGCAATATACTCCGGGTCGTCACCAGTGATGATCATGTCATCAACATACAGAAGAAGAAGAGTGCGACCACGAGGAGAAGAGTGAACAAACAACGCAGGGTCATGAGCACTGGAAGAGAAACCAGCAGCTGTGACCACAGAAGCAAAGCGCTCAAACCATGCACGAGGGGCTTGCTTAAGGCCATAGAGAGAGCGACGAAGACGGCAGACCATGCCATCTGTAACAGAATACCCGGTGGTGGTTGCATATAAACCTCCTCACGCAACTCACCATTAAGAAAGGCATTCTTAACATCAAGCTGAGACACAGACCAATGGCGAACAGATGCCACGGCAAGAAGAGTCCGAACAGTGGTCATGTGAGCCACTGGAGCAAAAGTCTCATCATAATCACGGCCATGCTCCTGCTGAAAGCCACGAGCGACCAGACGAGCTTTGTAACGCTCAAGAGTCCCATCAGAGCGGTCTTAACCTTATAGACCCACTTACAGGTGATAGGACGAACACGAGGAGGAAGAGGACGATCTCCCACGTACCAGTGCGCTCAAGCGCAGCAATCTCCTCAGCCATGGCAAGCTGCCATTCAGGATGAACAACAGCCTCACGATACGTAGTCGGCTCTGGGACAGCCGAAACACTATAGGTAGCGGGATCAAGAAATCAGGTGAAGGACAAGGCCGAGTACGAAGAGAATAAGTCGGCTGAGACGGTGCACCAGAAGTAGAGGGTGCATCAGATGACTCGGTCACAACACGTGGACGACGAGTATAATAGAAAGGAAAAGTAGGATGAGAAGGAGCAACAGAGAAGACGGAGGCGGAGACGGGGACGGGAGGGTGAAGAAGGCGGCGACGAAGGAGGAGAAGAAGGCGTCGATGAAGGAGGAGAAGAAGGCATCGGAGTAGACGGCACCGGATCAGGGGGAGGAGGAGGAATATGAGGGACATCGGGAGGAGAATCAGGAAAAGTAAGAAAAGAGAGATCCTCCACAGTAGAGGTCGAGGAGGTCGAGCGTGGAAAGAAAGGACGAGACTCGTCAAACGTCACGTCCCGGGAAATACGCATCCGACGAGCCACGGGATCCCAACATCGATAGCCCTTATGCTCATCACTATATCCGAGAAAAACACACTCAACAGACTGAGCGGTTAGTTTGGTGCGTTCACGAGGAGCGAGGAGAACATAGCAAACACAACCAAACAGACGCAACATGGAATAGTCAGGAGAGCGATCACATAGTCGCTCGAGAGGAATACCACCCTGAAGGGCGGCAGAAGGCTGAATGTTAATGAGATAGACCGAGGTAGAGACAGCCTCAGCCCAGAAATGTGGCGGGAGAGAAGAAGCGATCATCATCGCACGAGCAGTCTCTAGAAGATGACGATGCTTACGCTCAGCAACGCCATTCTGAGCATGTGCACCGGGACAAGAGAACTGAGCGAGAGTGCCCTGCTCAGCAAGAACACCACGCAAATGCTTGGAGATATACTCACCAGCAGAATCAGCACGGAACACACGAATAGGTGTAGAGAACTGAGTGTGAACCATGGCAGCAAAACGCTTATAGATAGAGAGAACCTCACTACGAGAGGACATAAAGTAAATCCAAGTGTATCGTGAGTAATCATCTATAAAGATAATATAGTAGCGATGACCCCCTTTCGAAGCGAAGGGAGCCGGACCCCAAACATCTGAATGAACGAGATCAAAAGGACGCTCGGACACAGAGTCACTATGAGGATATGGTAGCTGAATCTGCTTACCAAGCCTACAACCCAGACAATCCAAAGAAGCGTTTCCGGAGACAGACCCTAGAACACCACGATGAACTAGAGACGAGAGACGAGAACCACATAAATGGCCAAGACGATGATGCCACTGCTGAAAAGAGCTGGTGGCTGCGGCAACCTGGGTCGAGAGACTGGCGGCGGTGGCAGCGGAAGGAAGACGAAGCCAGTCAAGCTCCCATAGACCATCATGGCGTCGGGGACCAGCACCAAGCAAAGCGCCCGTACAACGATCCTGAACAGAACAGGAATCAAAGTCTAGAGTGACCCTACAACGAGAATCGACAATCTGACTACCAGAGAAAAGCTGCATGGTGAGTCGAGGAATATGAGCGACAGAAGGAACATGAAACGCGGGACTGCTAAGAGTGCCTCGACTAGCAACGGGGATGGGAGTACCATCGGCAGTACGAACAGAGACAGGAGACTCGACAGGTCGAATAGAGCTCAAGGCGGAAGAATCGTAAGTCATATGAAAAGATGCTCCAGTATCAAGAATCCAAGGGGATGTACCTGAATGAGAAGAAGGTGGTCTCTCGGTGCCAGAAAAGTCAGTCGCAGAACCAGCAGAACCTGTCGGTGAAGAGTCCCAAGTAGCAAGCAGGCATCGGAGTTGCGCGATCTCACGCGCAGTGAAAGACGCCACTGAAGAGGTCGAGGTAGATGCGTCAGCCAAGGAGGACCAATCATCACAATACGTGGTCGCCACATGGGGAGTCGAAGGAGAGCGGTCACAAGTGCGTGCACACGCCACGCGAGGAGTCGAAGAAAAGCAGCCAGAACCATGTGCAGAAGCCGCGAGAGTCGACGTAGAGCGGCGAGTCGACATAGATGGAGTCGACGTAGAGCGGCCACAACAGCGGGCAGAAGCCCCGATAGTCGGCGTAGAGCGGCGAGTCGACATAGACGAAGTCGACGTAGAGCGGCCATAACTGCGGGCAGAAGCCGCGAGAGTCGACGTAGAGCGGCGAGTCGACATAGACGGAGTCGACGTAGAGCGGCCAGAAGCCGCGAGAGTCGACGTAGAGCGGCATGCAGACGTCATCGAGGGAGACGACGAAATAGGCAACAAGGACCCCGGAGCAGCACCGAGCAAAGACGGAAGCTCGGGACAGCCTAGAACGGGATCAGCAGCAGACAGCGACATCGTGGAACGAGATCAGATTTTTTTTTTTTTTGATTTTTTTTTCAGATTTTTTTTTTTTGACTGGTCAACTCGATCGGAAAATCAATCTGGAAGAAAAACGAGAGCAGCGCTCTGTGCCGACCTACTGGTCAACTCGATCGGAAAATCAATCTGGAAGAAAAACGAGAGCAGCGCTCTGTGCCGACCGGGAGAGAGCTAGCACAACAGATCGATCTTCACAGCCGGCCCGATCTATCTGCTCACGAGTCTGAGCCGGCCCAATCGGAAATCGCCGGAGACGAAAAGGCTGGATCGGCAGCAGCGCGCCCTGGACGGGCGGCGACGAGGACGATGGACAGGACAACGGAGGACGGCCTGCTGGAGGACGGCGACCCGGCGGACGGCCTGCTGGAGGACGGCGACCCGACGGTGGCGGCCGGCAGGCGTGGGAGAGGCGGAACCAGAGGTGATGGCGGACGGCCGCGTCAGACGGCCTTGCAGAGAACAGCGCACGTCGGGGACGAGGTGCGACAGGAGGTCGATGATCAGAAGAAATCGACCTGCGGCGACGGACGAGTTGCGCGTCCGGAGGAAAGAAAAACCCTAGCTCTGATACCATGTTAGGGAAATACGCAACTTGTATTCCACGGGGCCAAAGGCCACAATATATAGTACATGTACAGGTGTAAATATGCAGGGAGCCCTCTATCTAATAGGGAAACTACAATATACAAATATCTCGCTAACAGTAGTAACGTCGTCTTGTATTTATACTGATGATCCTTGGAGCTGTGACATGATCAGGCCGCCAAGCCTGTCGGTTCTTGCTCCTGTTCAGCGGCTTCTTCAGACGCTGCTGTTTCTTCCGCGACCTCTGGGGCCAATTCGACGGATTCAGGTGAGGGGTCGACAGGCCCCTGCGGAGTGCCGAACAGGGTGGAGAATATCTGCCTGTGGCACTCGTCACAGAAGCTGAAGTACGAGAAGTGGCCTTCGTCGAGAAGTTTGTGGACCGTGGCTCCTGGAACCACCCTCCGGACAAACTCCGTCGCTGACGGGGGCACCACCCGGTCATCCATGCCCTGGTACAAAAATGAATGGAGGTTCAGTGTTTCAGGAATAAGGAACATATAATTCAAGGAAAATTGGATTCGTCAAGCTAGACACTGGCAGTTTATTGCATCCAATGATGACACAGACACACTAGCAGCTTATTGGGTCCAGTGGTGACACCCTGTGCTAATTTCTGTGTAACAGTGCACATTTGAATTATATTGCCATTTGAGATTCATTCTGAATACATAGGTAAGTCATTACTGTTAATATCAATACACGTGTACCGTCAGGTATCTCATGAAACCATTTCAACTAATCCCTCCGATCCCAAAAAATGTCGTCGGTGGTACATATAATTTGTATGTAAGCTGACTGTTTCCAGAGACAATAATTCTGGATCGGAGGGAGTATAATTAGAATACATATGCAAACTCTTCCCTGTGCTGTTATAATCATTTCCCAGACAAATTTAACTACTGTACTAAAGGTATCTAACAAGGGTTCTCATGAAAAGTAGCTGGACAGTATGTTCTACTAACCACTAGCCACACTCACTCAGTTAGAAATCGAGCTGAAATATCCATATAGTTGGAGTAACTACATCTGCACATGAATATGCCAACTCGATCCGAAATCAACAGTTATTTCAAGCAAACGGACTACAAACCTGCCATATGTGTATTGGGCCCAGAAATCCCACCCACTCTCGTTCAACCTGACTGAACAGAGACTTGAACAATTCAAATAATCCCTGCTCCTCTTTCTTCTGCATTTGAATGTCGGACAAGCTGAAACCCCAATCAGAGACCTGCATCACAGCTTCCTCTACAAATGGCTGTGCATCTCCCTGGCGCACAGACTCTGCAACATCCTTTTCCCAGAATGCGTTGAACATAGGTGTTTCCAGTAAAGTTTTATCCTGAGTAATGCACAAAGGATTAGTATTTGGTATGAAAAAGGGTGAATGTTCAAGCTCGGAAAATTGAACTAGTTTCAGGCTTCGTCAAAGGAATGGCATGGACATAATATTTCTTCAGTAGCATAAAACAACATTTAACAAATCAGTTGCTAGCACTTAGATGCAGCAAAACTATGGTCAGTATGTTGCTATCCTTTGTGGAAGTGGAACTGATGCTGCAATTATCGTATTACAGGGACAAAATAACAGACAATGGGGATGATCCAGAGGGTGTTGCAGTACAGGCATGACAAACCAATGCCTTATAAGCAGTTAAATGACAGTTCGCTTAACAGCTCAAGCCCAACATGCTTAAAAAAAATAAAAAATAAAAAATGGGGCCTGCCAGGACTAGCCCTGGCTGGATTTTCCTTTTATTGGAGAAACCACGTGAGCACCAGTCGAGCCCAAGGTTCGAACCCGGGTGGGCAGCCTGCGCACTCGCACTGCTAGCCAACAGGTCGACGCCCTGTTCTCAAGCCCAACATGCTGTATCTATAGCATTCTACTGGATCACTCGAGAGTTAAGTCACATTTGTTCTAATGTGATGTTATAGTATATATAACAGAAGTTCCTTTTTCTAAATACAATGCATGGCCTACTCTTTTATCATCACCTGAGGTACAAGATGCCGCACTACAAATCCTGCATCTGATTCATTTGTCGATAATAAGGGCTGATGTTACTACTCCCAGAAGGCCAGAACAGACCCAAGATAGCATTTGCACCTGAAGATTGTATAAAACACTGCTAACAGCATACCTTCTTCCCCAATGACAATGATAACCAACTCTCAGGCTGTCCTTGCTTTCCAGAAAGGAAGCTTCGGTGATAGAAGAGGCGCAATAGTGATGGGAACCTCCGAGCTAAAATGTGCATTAGCTTCCTTTTAGTTGACCATCTGTCCCATATTTTACGCTTCTCATCCTTGGTCATCTTGGAGTCATATGGATTTGCCATAGGGGCGAACATTGCTGCACCTGGATTTAGGGAAATGTGTAACCCATGAGAATTCTATAATAAGCTAAAATATCACAAACACTTCAATAAAAATGCAAGCCTATGTTGTTGGAGACTTGGAATATGCAACAAAAAATGATTTTGACTTGGAATATGCAACCAAGAATGAATGATTTTGACTTGGAATATGCAACCAAAAATTGATTTTGACTGAAGATCAGAATATGCAACCAAAAATGATTTTGACTGAACAGAATTTTACAGCTTAAGATAAAATAATACCGATAGACATGGAATTAAAAAAATTGTTACTATGTCTTGACAATTCTAAGGCTCCAAGAAGGAACATGCAAACGGTGCTCTGAATTAGAGACATATCCCCATCTTGTGCTTAATGAATGAAGAAAAACAATATTTTCCTCTAAGAAAGATTTAGAGGATGTTTGAAAATTTGGTCGTCTGATATGATAACCATTCCATTATAAAGTCGAGAGGGTGGAAAACTGTTTTTTCTCAAGTCATGTTGGGCTGTCTGTAACAAACTCACCTGAATGTAAACTATGACCAACATTAAATGACAAGCATACGAAAAGTATGATGTTGAAGTCAGATGCTCAACGCATAAAAACAATGCTAATAATAGCGATCTCAGAATTATAACCAGTTTATGAAAGTAAGGGGAGCATATATATAAGTTGGGACAGGATTATGAACAAAATACTCTGAAAGAACATAGCAAAGCACCCAGGGTTGGCTACCTGCTACTCGGTCAGGAATGTAGCGAAGAGCGCTCCAAGCATGCATGCCACCTCCAGAATAGCCAACAACCCAGAACTTGTCCACAACCCCAAGGGCATCGGCCAAATGAAGCATGTCTGAAGCAGAAGAATTAAGATCTCGGCCTGGATGAGGATCACTTTCACCAAAACCAGGAAGATCATAGGTCACAAGTCGCGCCCCAAATTCCTCCAGAAGGGATGTGCTGATTCCAGGGATTCCTGCATAGAAAGGAACAAAGTGGATACAAACTGTGGCACGATTCTAATAAAAAAACTGCAGCATGGTCTCATATAATAGCCCAGAAACAATTTAACGAATGTCCTTACCTGCTAGCCTTGACGAAAGAAAAGAATGGGGAGCGATCAGTGAAAATCTTGCCCTGTCAGCTGAAATTCCTTTTTCTTCATATGCCAGATGCCGTCCATCAGGAAGTTCAAATCTTTTAGCATTTGGGGGGCTTATGTAAAGTTTCTTTGGTTGCTCTACTGGGGTTGGGTATCATCACCGCTTCCTACACCTAATACTGCATAGAAAGAGTGTCAGTAATGAAGTAATCAAAGCAGGAGTACTGTATTTACTTCTACATATGGATACTACTTCAGTGGTGAATGAAATACCGCATACAAGAGAGTTATACTGGTGCCTGGTGCAATGAAAAAGTGATAGTGCAATGCCGTAAACTTGACATGTAAGAAATTGCAATGGCACAGGATTTTTTCACTTTATTCTTTCTTGCCTAATAGGTTAACAAGAATGGAGTCACCATAAAACTAGATAAATGAATAAAATGCCTAACGTTGAGACATTGAAGATTGAACAACACCTGCCACTTAGCAAGCAAGAAGCTTTATGGTACACTGAGACCTGAATACTATAATAGCCCATAAGATATTAGTAATAGAGCCCATACAACCAAAGTAAGCAGCTAGGCGACTCAATAATAAAACAGTTGACAACCCATGACATTATCCATCAGGTTGACTTGGCAGCTCTATCAGAATTTTGAAAGAGGGTGATTTTTAGAATCAACAGAAGCTCACTCATACATTCACTAATTAAGAGAGAATTACAATCATTTCCTATGAATTGGAGACGGAAATCAGCATAGAACCAGCCCAAAGACACGTCCAAAATTCAGGACTAGGCTATTTGGCACATAGGTGTGCAGCACGGTTAGCTCCCATTGTTATACATAATTTAAGAAGAGGCCATGATGATATATTTTTTCCTATAATCAACAGAAGCTCATGAATTCATCATTTAAGACAGAGTTACAATTGTCCCGTATAAATAGAACAAACCGAAAGACACTCTATGCTCAGGACTAGGCTGTATGGCACACAAGTGTGCAGCAAGATGTGGTCTACTGCTTTGCCTTTCTACCCCTCCAACAAATGCTTGCCCAAGCACACTAGGCAGTAGGCATGGATCCCACATTGCAACCTTTTCTCGTCAACATTAAGAAAAAACAAAAGCCGCCTAGAGGACGAGGGGAGCTGATTTTGAAATCCAAAGCAAACCCTCGCAAAAAAAACACCACATAATTCGCATTCCCGAAATTGGTCAGTTAGATCCACCCCTCAATCCAGTAAAAACTACACGCTCGGCCGGAGGCAGAGGGAGACGTGCACGCGAGGTACCGAGAGTAGAGCAGAGCGGTGGATGGGAGAGATCAGCAGGGATTACCGAGGAGCGCGACGAACGCGACGGCGGCGACGACGACCCAGCACCTGGCGGGGTCGCGGTCCTCTGGGAGGTACTCGTTCATGAAGCTGAGGCGCTTCCCCGCGGCGGCCGCCGGCCCCCGCATCCGGCGCGCGAGCTCGCTGTCCTCGGCGCCGGCGAGGCTCTGCGCGGCGACGTCCCACACCCCGAGCCCCAGCTCCCGCAGCATCTCCGCCGTGGACTGCGCGAACCCCTTCGCCTGCTGCGCCCACCCCTCCTCCGCCTTCCCCACCCCCTCCTCCTCCTCCCCGTACCAGCCGCCGACCCTAACCGCCGCCGCTGCCGGCGCCGCCGCATCCGCTGGGAGGCGCACGCCCGCGTCGCCGACGAGCGTGGCCAGCTCCTCGTGCCACGTCATCGTCGTCGCCGCCGCCATCTCGCCGCCACGGCGCCGATCAGTCCCGCGCGTGTACGTGCCTCCGTGCGCGTTTGGTGGGGTGAGACTCCGCAGCAGTGAGCGAGGAGTGGCGAGGCGACACACTGGAAGAAATGGGGAGGAGAGGAAATTGAAACGGAGGTGGACTGGAAACTGTAACGGAGGGCGGGCTGGGTCCCACCGGCGGGTATGGGTTTGTGTTTGGGTGGTTTCGAGCTCGTTGGTTGTTCCGGGGTTGCTTTCGTCTCCGAAGGGCGAAGGCGGTACACGGATCTGCGCCCTACGATGTGGGTCGAACGGCAACTGCTGTTTTAGGACGGTTGGATTGACGCGAAACCCCCTATGTGTACCCTTTCGTTTGTACCAGCAAAAGTCTGTTACACGGTTTTTACTTTCCGACAAATAACACTAAATTACTACTCCTATTTACGAGTCTAAGGGCTCGTTTGATTTACAGGATTTTCATAGAAAACGTACAGGATTTCGTTTCCTATAGGATTTGGTACTGTAGAGCCGTTTGAAACCCAGGAATCGGTCATAGGAAAAGTACAGGAAAAATTCCTTAGCAACTGGTTTCACGGGAAAATCAAAGGAATCAAAACATTAGCTTCAAGCTCTTTTTTCCATTCCTGTGCACAAGGACCGATGCAAAGGATTGCACCGGCAATCCTTTCCTATTCCTACCTCTCTCATATTCCTTTGAATTTCCTACCCTACCAATCAAACGAGCCCTAAAATGATTTAGGGAACATGTACACTGCATTATTTCTCGCTCTTCAGTTTTGCACTTTGCCTAAGAGCGCGATAAGTTCAAATAAATTATTGTAAAGTAAAAGAATACCAATGATGTCTTGCAAAGACAACAAGTTGTTTCATACTCCCCCGTTTCATAATAGTCTACATTCTGAACTAGTATTTTGTTCCATATTAATCTACATTCTGGCTTCTGAACATTAATTATCTCCTCGGTAATCAGCAACAACAAAAAACTAAGCAACCTCTTTCTTTTTCTATTGGGTGTCATTAATGCTAATCTGACTTGGATTGAGTGTTTACATACTTGAGTAGTATTATTAAAGAGAATGCTAATTTGTCTTAAACTTTCTAGGATTTAGAGTATTGTGAAATGGAGGGAGTATTGCGGAATCGGTAAAGCACGTGATGTTTCATTTTGTGAAGTTTTTAGTCATGTTTTTCAGGTTTTAGTATCTCTTTATGACTTGTTTTGTTTATTTGTTTAGCTTTAAATTGAGGTAATTGCACAGAACTTAAAAAAAATCAATTACAATGTAAGTGTACTATAGACAATGAACTTCCAACATGTTTTTATCACATATGTCCTAGGTGCTGCCTTCCTATGATAGTTGTTTTCTTTATGTGTGAATTCTTCGAATCTAAATTCTTATTTGTAAGTGTCGTTGCTAATGCCCTCCGGGTTTTTTTTTTGCATATTAGTTTTGTCTTAAATCAAACATTACAAGGTTTGATCAAGTTTTTATGAAAATCTGTCCAAAAAACAAAAGTTTATATGAAAAAATCTACATTTATAATGCCAAATTGATAAAATGTTATATAAATTTCATGATAGATCGAATTATATTGATTTGGTATTATGGATGTTTTTTTTATTTTTCATATATATTACTCAAACTTCAGAAGGTTTGATTTAAGGCAAAACTAAAATGCGGCATAAAAATGACTGGAGTGAGTATGACCGTGTCACCTATTCGGGGAATAATTTACTATTTGCCACACTTTTCTCAAATCCTTTATTATATGCCACTCAAATCCCCTATTCTGCACCCTTCAGTCCACTATGCCTTTTTTCTTTTCGTGCGAATACTTCAAAGCTGAAAATCGTGATTGTATCCACCCTTCGGACATCTGTTTTGTACACTAATCTTGTGACCGTACCGAACATCTGTTTTGTTTTGTAAAAGCAACGAGTGTAGACGGCTCTAGCAGCACTAGCTGAAAGCGAAACGGCGGCACAAGCCGACGCGCGCAGCGGACGGTAGTAGCGGGTGGACTGGGCTGGCTGGACGGAGACCGACCGTCCTTCCCTCGGACCCCACATCTCGGGCATATCTACCATTCCCGGATGCAAACAGGGTCCCACTCCCACATAATGGTAAGCCGCAACGGCAAAGGGTCACAGCTGATTCATGTCCAGAGGATCCGAGCCGCCCACGCGCGCGCGTACCGGCTACGCTTCGGGCTGGTGGCGTGGTGGTGGCCGTTTCGCAGCGGGATCTGGTGCGCCGCCCCGCCCCGCCTCGCACATCGAGCTGCTTTCCTATTCGTGGAACTTGGATTGGACGGTGCGGTCTCTGCTGCAGTTTTCCATTTCTGCGTTTTGAGGCTACGGCTCCCCGCCTTGCTACTTTTAACTTTGGGCCAGTAGGGCCGTGCCACGTCGTGGGTTAACAACGGGTCCGTGTGCTACATGCCTGAACGTGGCCATCCTTTACGACTGACCCTAACTGTCATTGGCAGCAACTAGCTCAGGTAGTAGTATTCCTCCAGATCAGCATATTCTCGTGTGTACTACAGTACTATATTGAACAAAATTATGCTCTACGGTGTTCGTTTTCGTCACATACTCGCATGCTGAAATACTTTAGTGAAGAAAAAAAATTAAAGTTCAGAAAGAAAGTAGGATAAAATGAGGACAGAATCCGACGGAAAAAAGAAAAGTCATGAATCATCACGGTCACGTGCCACACAAAAACTTGGATAGGACAACATACACATGTGTACACGTACAAAATTGCAAGAAGAGACATTTAAATGTGTCGCTTTCCAATTGCATCGGCCGTTAGTATAAATTTTTATAAGAACCTTATAGCTGGCAAATCTCAGGTCCTTACACGCGTTGTCAAAGAATATTATGGTGGTAGAACATGTGTAGATTGGACATGCAAAATAGTACGTAAATAATTATGACCATGTGTGCATTCTAAGTGCAAGAAGATAAAGAAGCTTATTAGTACAATGGGTATATCTGAGAAAGATATTATGTCTATGTCACTAAAGGGGGTTCATATATCACAACTATGTCAATGAAAAGGCATAAAAAAATCTCTTCCAATTGAGGGGAAAATGTTGGATTAATCCTTAAAAAATCATCCATGATATTTGGGTGCACGTCCCAACCACCTGTCTTAATGGAGAGCACCAAAACTAAATGAGACTGATCATAGTGGGAACATATTTATTACTTTGCATACTCATTTTACATTGGTAAGTGTTACTAGCTATGTTACTCCCACTATGGATAGTCTGATGGTTCCACGTAGATTGGAACAAAGCTTATGAAACGAACCCTCTCATGACGTTTTAGCCTCCCCGGCCCTACACTGGTCTATAAGAGCGTGTTGGACATCACGGAGATTGAAGTCACCACCAACGACGACACCGCTACAATATTAGGGTGGTGGTGTCCGGAGAGGGCGTTGCCCACATGTTTAATATTATGTCTATGGCATGTATCTTCTGGCTTAGGACTTTGCATCGTCTCCAAATGGACTCACCCCTCTCGAGTGATATTAGGTCGCGCCCATCTTCAGGGAGCGTTCGCGGGAGTTTGGATTTTAAAAGACAACTAGTGAACGTGCACGTGCAATGCACGACCTCCACTATTAACCAATACATCGAAACACAAAAATACTGACTTGGATTACTCCACATTTATGCATGATTCTTTTTTTTTCAAATTCAAAGTGATCCCAGAAGTTTATTTTTTCCAATTTGTGTTTTCACTGATATGTTTATTCTATTCATGATACTTGATAATCTTTAACGTACATGAAATAATTTTTTCATGGTAAAAGAGGTGGAGTTTAAGTAGTTTGGAGATAACTCTAGTCTCCTGATACAGTATTGAGAAAGTAAGGATTTCACCTTCTGAGGCGAAGGAAAACGACCAAAGCAAGGTTCTCTTTTTATGCTTATACAGGAATACGAATAACTCTATAGCATTACAGATGCTTTATGTGTAATAGGTCGAACACTAGTAGGAAAAACCAATTCTATGGTTCCTTATTCTGTGGCGCACCATTTAGCCGTGCGCCACAAAATAAGATTCTGTGGCGCACCCTAGCGGGTGCGCCACAGAATAAGCCTATTCTGTGGCGCATCTATGCCTGGTGCGCCACAGAATAACCTTATTCTGTGGCGCACGGGTAGCGGTGCGCCACAAAATATGTGCGGGCCCCACACCCAGGCACGGGTCAACCAGTTTTGGCCCTATTTTGTGGCACACATGTCAGATGCGCCACAGAATAGGCTTATTCTGTGGCGCACCCACGGCCATGCGCCAGAGAATAGGCTTATTCTGTGGCGCACCGTGTCCCGTGCGCCATAGAATTGTGCTCATTCTGTGGCGCATATTATGTGCGTGCGCCACAATATATTTTTGGTACCGGCGTGACGCTGCTCTCACGCCAGTAACCTACGACGATATTTTATTTCGAATCCTCTCTCTCCGGGCCCACTCTGTCCAACGACTGGAACGTGTGGTGGTTCTTTTTTGTTTTGTTTTCTGGGAACGTGTGGTCAGTAGTGGTTGCCGCTTCGAGATTCGTGCATGATCGGATGGGTCCCAACGTCCCGAAACAAACACACTATCCGCGTGATTACACGTGATTGGTTGAGAGGGATTCCAGATGGACTTGTGCATGGCATGCGCATGTGCGTACATCAATTATTTCCGCAGAGTCTGTACTCTGTAGTCTGTACTAGTTTGAATCGCAGGTGCGGCTCCTCCCAGCTCTTCATGCGTCGAGCAGCTCCGGCCATCGCATGCCTACGCGACGAGAAGCTCCCGTTGGCTTCCGCTGCGGTGCCGGCCATGGAGTGCAGAGACGAGGAGGGCGGCGCGGAGGAAGACGGCCACAGCAACCAGCCGTCGAGGCGCGGCTCGGGGACCCCGCCGCGGTCGGCGACGGGGAGCTGCCGTGGCTGGTGTCCCTGCTCTTCGGCGCGGACACGCGGGCGCGCGCGCTGGCGCTGGAGCTGGTCCTCCGTGTCGCGTACTACGGCCGCGGCGAGGTTCTGGACGCGCTGCTCGCCGAGGGCCTCGTCAAGCCGCTCCTCTGCCTCCAGCCCTCCGACCTCGGCGCTGTCTCGGCCACCGACTCGGACGCTTCGCAACAAGACGCTCCTCTGCCGGCGTCGCGGCGGCCGTTCGTGAGCGCGGTGGCGCGGTTCGCGGTGCAGGTGGAGGTTGACCGGCTGGAGGCAGAGGAGCCGCTCGACGCCTCCGACCGCGGTGGCTGCTGTGCCAGCCCGCATTTTTTTTTTAAATCCGGAGAAAAACTTCTGTGGCGCACCGGGCTGGGTGCGCCACAGAATAGCTTATTTTGTGGCGACTATTCTGTGGCGCACCACCCATGCGCCACAGAATAGGTTTTTGGTGCGCCACAGAATAGGTTTTCTGTACTAGTGGAATTAAAACTGCAGTGCCTTGTTGATTACATGATGATTTTCTTGTCTCTACAAATATAGGAGAATCAGTAGTATCACCAGTTTGATATGAAGCTGAGAAACAGTAGAAGCAGGACAATGTACTCACACATACATTTAGCTAAAGGCTTTAATCGGGGAATTTATCAACTATTTTCCTTTAAAGATTAAAATCAGATAATTTTTCAAAAGATCATCTACATTTTGCACTTGGTCTTAGTCTTGTGTATCTGTTGCCATGAAAAGGTGTGTATAGTTTAGGCAGGCAACATGAATCCTTTTCTTCCATGACCTATACATGTTCTTTTACCCCGAAACAAATTTGCACAAAATTACAGTGAGAAACATTCATTGAAAAGTTGGATACTCGCTTGTCCATCTTTTATGATTAGGCATGGAGGATGACATCTATACTGAGATACAAAAACCTAGTAAATCTGCACGTGCAACGCATGTACAACATTAGGAAAAATCATCAAAAAGGTTGACCCCATTTATCAAGGTGAACAAACAATATAACAAAATTGCCATGATGTTACAATAGATTCAACTGCAAATAAAGTCGCCCATACTACATGTGTATAATTAACACGCCTTTCATCTCATGGCTTCGGTGATGACTTGAATCTTCTCCAACATCTCAACGGTGTCCCTTAAGATCATTGTTCCTATCTATATAAGCTGAAAACCAAGGGACTATCAGGCTCGCACGAAGAACAAATCTGATTTACGTACTCCTCGCCTGTGTGCCTTCTTAAAGAACCCCCACACTGGGTATCTTCTTGCTGGAATAGCCATCAGATCTCATTTTTTGAGCAACCAACCAGACATACAGACTATAAAGAGATAGAAAGGGTAACAAATTGAGGGTGAAATAAATAAAGCATTAATTGGATAAATATTTTTTCCTTTTTTTGTTGCATGATCCATTCCAGATTTTAGAAGTGTGTCTCCCTCTGTAAGCTCTCTCTATATATAATGATGAAAGTCTTACACCAACTTGATCACAGAAGCAGAGTTTTCTAGCCATTACTTCTATAGTGTATACAAATTGGAAGCACTTATATATAATGATGAAAGTCTAGTATGTGTATTGCAAATTTTCCACAGTCCTCGTAGGAAATTGACCACAAATCAGTCTCTTGCAATGTTGGAAGTACTTAGCATCTGTGCACACACCTCAAATCCACAGTACCTTTAGTTGGAAGAGTAATTATCTGTCCAAATTATCATATATAAATTCTTGTAAATTCATCACCAGATTAACAGATCAAAGAGAAGGGGAAAACCTGGGCTGTTTCATGTAGCTGCAGCATATTTACATCGTACGAGCAATGAACTTAAATTCATGACAACTAAAGGATTGATGGATGTAAAAACCTTTGGAATTGATAGTGTTGTAAGGACCTTTCCTTGGTATTCCGAGAAGTACAGTAGAAACCCAAACATCTGGAATGGTAGAAATGTAACCATGGATGTAAAGAAAGTGAACTTAACTGATAACTTTTGTAATGGAAAGGAACCAGAAATATAATACTGGTAGGTTCCTACCTGCCCTGACAATTCCATTGACAGTGTCTGTTCTGAAACAGCCACTTTCAGTGGATCAGATCTTATCAAGTATGTCAAACAAAGAAGCTACCATTTGCAGTTTCACAAACCCGTAATTTCTTCTTTCAGTGTTGGCATAAATATGGTGAAGAGGAGTGTCGGTGCATTCATGCATTACTCTGCAATGCTACTTGATCACCAGTTGTAACAATTAATTAACACAAAAACACAACGGTACTTCGAAATAGATCTCAAGCAGAAAATTGATCTTCCAAGACTTTTCTAGACATTCATATATCTTAAAACTGGTGATCCTATATCCCCTCATCAGCGTTGGCATACAGATAGTCCAATATGACGGCCTTCCAAATCAATTAATCATTTTCACTTTATATAATTGTGGTAGTTGAAAAAGCAGAGCCAAAACTTGCAGACAAAACAATTATATTTTCATATCAACCATTTACCTACAACAACTGCTTAAGGCACAGACAAAATATCTATACTGAATCCTCATGTTCTTACTGGATCTGGATGTGCGTAGTTCCTGCCATCTAGCCTAGAACATTGTCCTAAGTACAGATCAGATTGTCTTGAGAACTAAGCTATTCAAACTAATTGCTCCTCCGCTCTCGTGTACACGTTTCCAGCAAAGATGAGAAATCCAATTAGCTTAGACTACAATCCAAGTACATGGCAATCATTGCAAACAAGTTAGCGGTGCAGAGGTACATATTCCAAACAGAAACTTCAGATTTAGTGGTCGCACCTTCAATCCTTTAATTCATGTGAGGGAAATTGACGAGCTGCAGGTGACCGTAGGGGCTTTATTCAGGGTTGAAAGGGGCAGCAGCTCGGGTGGTCCTCGCCGCTAATCTGGAGCAGTAGACCATGATAAAGGAGGACGAAGGGAGGCAGCGTCGCGCGGGTGAGGCTGCGCTCACCGTCCACACAGAAGATGGGGAGGCGGGGACGCACAGTGGTGACCACGCTTGTCGGCGCTGGCTGGGGATACGCTGGGGAGGCGACCCAGCGGCGGGAGAGGGGCGGCGAGACAGGGGCAGGGAGGGGCTCGCCCGGGGAGCCAGCTGGTAACGGATGGGGGCACGCTGGAGGAGTCGTATTTGCGGCGGGGTGTGGCGCGCAGGGCAGAGGGTCGTGGCCATGGGGTGGGGAGCTCTGCGCCTGCCTCCGGCCTACGCCTGCTGCGCCCCGCGCCGGCCACGCGCCTTCCACCTTCCGCGTGCGCCCGCCGCCTCCCCAGCCTGTCCCGGTCACCGTCGCCCGTCTGCCGAGTGGGAAGGCGAGGGAGGCAGCGCTACCGTCCTCCGCCGCGCCGGAGTTTCTGCCTGCATCGAGCGGCGCCAACGACCACTGCTCTCTGCTCCTCCCCGCCCAGCTTCTTCCCCATCTCGGTGCCGTCGTGTCCGCGGCCGGAACGGCGATATACAAAGGGGCGATGGACGGTGAGACAAAAACAAAGATAATGTTTCGCGATGGATTGAACAAACCGGTACGGTGGCAACTTAGTAGTATTATGTGATTTGGTGGGAGGGTAAAACGGGAAAAATCGGACATTGTTGAGTTGTCAAACATTGGAGCGATCTGGAGCGTCGATCAGATATTTGAACGGTACAGATTTAAAGTATCCCAACATGTTTGCTCTTTTAATAGTAGTATAGATACTTTTGACGAGGCAAGTTGCACAATTTAGCACATGTGCCGGCGAGTTTAGAATCATGGGTGACACACCTAAAATAAAATCGGGACCAGTATATGCATGATTGAAGAATTAGTACTAACTTGGCACCATAGATAGATAGTATTATAACTTGCGGTGTGGGGCGTTGGCGAGGACGTTGAGATGACTCAGGATCGAGCTGGGCTCTTAATCCGCAGTACCTACGCAGATGGATTAGATACCCATCCAGTGGAGTCATCATCAGGCGGCGATAAGATGACATGTAAAGAGACAATCGGCTCCACAAATCGACGACGTCGAACGTGCCCGTGCCTGTGCGTACGCTGGATGGTTGACAAAAGCTACGGGGCCGGCACGACGGAACATGCTCACGGCTCACCCACCTAAAAGGCCGGGACACCGACGATTCTTCCATGATCTTCCGAGATTGGAGACTCGTGGTGGTTAGCAGTGCTTTGACAGCGACGCAGTCGCCGATGATTAACCGTGCTGGGTCGCTCTGATGCGGGTGGTGGTCCCCTAGATTCCGTTCTGTTCTCCTGAAAGGTACAGAGCATGCAGGAAGGAATCAACCGTCGTGCGCCTGTCCCGAACTGGCCATCCCCTGATTCCTAGAATTATCCGTCATGACTATGTACCGTATCTTCTGAATTTAAAATATGCGCTGTTGCACAACATCAGAATTAACTAGGGTAGGAGTATAAGTTTTAGCAGCAGCGATCGTGGAACTTTAATTCGTGCTAGAATTATCTATTGGTACGCTACGAATGCGTGCCGTGAAAACATTAAATTCAAAGTAAAACTTGTATGCAAACCAACCTGTGGTTGATGGTTAGCAGTGTGGTTGTACCCTCAGCCCACCAGAGTTTAAACTTCAGGTTTGACATCTGTGTGCTACATTTAGGTGGAATATTCTTTCAGTGGGAGGCGACGTTCCCGTCGACGGCGAGACGTCCGTGGTGACTTCGTCAATCTCAAGACTCGATCCGCCGGCTCAGTATTTCGGAGGTGCTCATAGGGATAGGGTGTGTGTGCGTGCCTTCATAAGGGTGAGTGTATGCGCGTGTATGTGAGCGTCTGTGTTTGTACTGTCTTTCTCAAAAAAAAAGTAAAACTTGCATGAGTAGGATTTAGAGAATGTACCTTCTGAAATTCAACTTTAAGTGAAAAACCGGTGAAAACCACGATGATATTGACAAAAAAATACACTACGTTGAAAAAATAGAGTTCTATACACCTGCAAATTTGCAAGTCCAAACTCAAAAAAATGTTTAGGAGCTATGAAAATGACAAATTCAACAACTAATAGTAGCAACTCCTAAATGAATTTGATTTTCAACTTGTAAATTTACATGTATATAGATTTCTATCTTAACAACGTAAATACATTTAGACCATTTAAACATAATATTTCCGTAAGTTTTCCTGGTTCTACTGAAAGTTGGTTTTCACCCAACTTTCTCTCGTAACGGACAGCGGTTGTGAGTATTTTTTGCGGGGAATTACTGAGATCTTTATTCAACAAAAACGTTCACCGAACGATCAGGAAATTGTGAGGGTTCTCGATCCAGCTTTGAGTAACAGTTACTTTGCACCCATGTTGAGCACACAATGAGCTGGTCCGTTAGCCAACCTTATTACATGTTAAATATCAATCGAAAGAACTACTCCCTCTGATCCGAAAATTCGTAAGTTGTAACTAAACTTTGTACCGGTTACGTTAGTTTGTCATGATATTTTTAATGAATCGGAGGGAGTAACAAAAACAATAAGCTCTCCTACTTCCAAAAGAAGGGTTCCACAAGTGAACGAGAGTCATGCCGAGAATTCCAAACGGTACCACGTGCGAGCAGTCCGATTCGAGGACGACATTGTTGAAACCCCTGAGCTTGGCGAGGATGACACCATATCTGGCAGCCAGTTGCGGAGTTGCCAGTCAACAATACTATCTCTGATCCGGTTTAAATGCCGTGAAAAATGAACCATCTACGTACAGTTCCTATCTGGCTCGCTTGGATTGTTGGAAAAATTGACGGAGCAGTATACATTACGGAGATCACTCAGTATTTTTAGCAGGACCGGACCACATCCGTGAAATATACCCGTCGTTTTGGCTAATTAACAGGGAACCAAGCGCGGCTGGCGACAATCTTTTACGGAGGGAGTACTAACTCGACATCAAGGCTTACGACTTTTTCTCCGAGCAAATAAAGTTGGTACAGGCAGGCGAGCACTGTGGCCGACGAGAGGGAAATATGCCCCTGCGCTGCACGGCTCTGGCCTCTGGCAAAGTTTTATTTTAGACAACCTCTGGCAAAGTATGAAGCTCGGGGAACACTGGGCCACTTCAAATCGCTGATGAGGCCGATGCGTAGGCCCATTGCCCGTGCCAAACGAATCCTAGCCTAGTCCGGCCCGGCCTAGCCGAGTGCTACATGGACCCCACCCCGCTCGCGCATCCGGCTTCCCGTTCTCCCCCGTCGTTGCCGTCCCCGACCTCCGTTCGAGCCATGGATCCGGCTCTTCGCCGCCGCTCCCGCCTCCCCATCCACCTCCTGGTGATAGTCGTCGCGGTACTCGCGGTCCTTTCCACTAGATCGGTCGCCGAGGTCATCACCCTCACCGAAGAGACCTTCACCGACAAGGTACTGCTTCCCCCTTCTCGTGCCCCTCCCCTCTCCGACCTCCCCCCATCAGAGGTGCAACAGTCCTGTAAAGAACACTGTGTGCGGTCCAAGAGCGGCCGGTATAGGGTCACAGGAGTATTTAGTTGTCGGGTCGAACTGTGCAGGTGATGCTTGGCCGCTGACCATCAATTGCTGTATGCCAGATTCGCTAGTGATTTTAGCGATACGAACCAGGGTCAGTTGCTGATGAGCGCGTCAGTTGACTCAGTGATACGTCACCTCTCCGTTGGTGTTCGTTAGACTACCATAAGTCTAGTGTTTTCACGCACCTGATCCAGTTAGGGAAGGTTCAGGAGTTAAGACGTGGCACACGAGCTATATTATTGTTGGTTTCTAGTGAATTAATCGCTTTGCTTTACGGGCTGCATATTCAGTGAAACAAATGTCACAGCCTTCCATTGCTCTTGGCAGTTGGCACCATTGAAATTCAAGTTGCCTTGCCATGATTTCTGCTTGTCTGTTCATGTTAGTTTGACCATGACAAATTCATCTCTTGTTTAGATAAAGGAGAAAGACACGGTATGGTTTGTGCAGTTCTGCGTCCCTTGGTGTAAACACTGGTAAGGTCTATATGTCTTAGCTGTGTTCTCACTTATCATACAAGATCTGGTTGCTTGGTTCTAAACTAGGATGCATGTTACGTTTACAGCAAGAGCCTAGGGACACTTTGGGAGGACCTGGGGAAGGTTATCGAAGGTACGGATGAAATTGAGGTCGGGAAAGTTGACTGTGGGGCAAGCAAATCAGTGTGCTCAAAGGTGGACATTCATTCATACCCAACATTCAAGGTGTTCTATGATGGCGAAGAGGTTGCAAAATATAAAGGTAAGCCTTGTTACGTCTTATGTTTGATTGACAGGGAGAAGGTAAATCAGATAGTAGTGCTACCATGAAAACCATGTTATAAGCCCTTGCATTCCCTTCAATTTGCTTGGAAATTATGAGAGGTAATGATAGATTAAAATCCGTAGCCACACTGTAGAATTTATTTGTAGATACTCAGAGTAGGACAATCCCTAACCTCTGTGATGTAGGACAATCACCGTAGGCTCTGAAAGATTGAAACCTCTATGAACTTGCACCAATAGGTTTTAAAAATCTTACATTTTAGGCGATTATCGTACATAGTATATACCAGGATTTTACTGACATTCATCGTTTAAAAAAAATCTGTTTAGCCCACCATGACCTGGATATTACTAATGCAGTAATACAGCTAATGCTTAATAACCAAGGCAATGACGTTTGATAAATAAATATTAAATAAACGGCATCGGAGGAGTACTTTGTATACACCTTGGTTCATATCAGTAACTTTATGCTTCTATTGGGTTGTGCTTGTTTGATATTGATGAATATCTCACCGTGTTGCTCCACCTATTGGATTCGTTGTGGTACTTTGTTTGCGAGAGTGCTATTTGACAGTAACGTTCCACTTTCGACCTCGAAATCATAATCTTTTTAATAGACTGTATCATGCCCCTAAATCTGATTTTATGTAACAGTTACAGTTTTCTTGCATCGTCGTTTCCTGACATCACTCAAACGATCAAAACTACACATCTACTAATGACACCCTTCTGTTAGGGATTGTCTAACTTCTGTTTCATGTAACTGGGGATGATTCCTTCATAAATGAAATCTGGTTTTTTCTGGACATTTTTGTGCAATTTGGCATCAGATTTTTTTAGTTTACCTGGTGTTTGTAATCTTCTGCAGTGTCGCCATTGTTCCTTTCTGTGTGATCCTCTGTATACTTTTTCCTTTCAATACTCAGCTAAGCCAATCCCTAATCCAACACATCGGTAATATTGCAGGACCTAGGGACGTGGAGGCTCTCAAGAATTTTGTGTTGAACGAAGCTGAGAAAGCAGGAGAGGCGAGGCTTGAAGATGAGCTGTAGGGTGTTGGTAGCAGGCACGTGCTGATAGGCAATGATACTCCGACCAAGCAACTTCAGCATACTGCTCAGCCTGTTATTTTTGTTGATCGAGTCATCTTGTACTGCCACCGCCTCCTGGTGTTTATTACTAACTTAGAATGTTAATTTTATGCCTTCATCCAAATTACTAGAAGAACCTGCTTGACTTGAATGATTTTGTAAAGTCTTAGTGTTGGTAGCAGGCACATACTGATAGGCAATTATACTCCGGCCAAGCAACTTCCGAATACTGCTGGCCTGTTAATTTTTGTTGATCGATCGTCTTGTGCTGCTGCATCCTGGAACTAACTTAAGAATATTAATTTTATGCCTTCTGAATCTAAATAACTGGAAGAACCTGCTTAACTTTATTGTTTTTGTAGAATCTATCAACAGCTCGAGTAAACAGCTATCCCAGGAAGCAAACCAACCTGTGGTTGGATGGTTAGCAGAGTGGTTGTACCCTCAGCCCACCAGAGTTCAAACCCCAGGTTTGACATCTGTGTGTTGCATTTAGGCGGAATATTCTTTCAGTGGGAGGCGACGTTCCCGTCGACAGCGAGGCGTCCGTAGTGACTTCGTCAATCTCAAGACTCTATCCGCCGGCTCAGTATTTCGGAGGTGCTCATAGGGGTAGGGTGTGCGTGCGTGCGTTCATAGGGGTGACTGTATGCGCGTGTATGTGAGCGTCTGTGTTTATACTGTGTTTCTCAAAAAAAAAACAGCTATCCCAGGAAAGTGTTTTTCGTGCATAACCTTGATAATTCTTGAGTGGATGAAAAATACAACAGATTACGTTAATTGTCATTCATGAAGGGTTAAAGAAGCACTTTTGACGGAGAAAATTGAGAAAAGACGCCCGGTACCGATATGCTCCTGACCTAGCCGCCAGAGACGGCGATTAGGAGACGAATTTTCCGGCTGATCTCCACCGTGAAACATTACGGTCCCCTCTCTCCGCCTAGTGCTCCGGCGGCAGGAGGGAGGGGGATCCGGTTAATCTGCTCTGTAGTTAGGTTTTGGTTTTGCAGTTTGTGGTGCGTCGTTGGGTGGTGGGAGCAACGAATAAATCTGTCTCAACTATATTTCCATACTAGCGCTATGCTTCATGACGACGTCTCAGAGTTGGTGGCATTGCGTGTGTGTCGATCTTTTAGGTCAGTGGCTTTAGGCTTCTTGGATGGTGTCGGCGAGGCGGCGGCGACAACTTCATCAGATGAGTCTTTCCTTCTGCTATGCCTGCTGCTGCGGTGTTGTCTCTGGCGTCACAGTGGTACAGAGAGGATTTGTCCAGAATTACGTGCAGATAGTTGTCTGTGATGGTGACAGATGGAAGATGTTGCACATTGTGCTGTGGTTGGAGGTTGACTGTTCTGGTTCCCTGCTCCGGCGTCGTCGTGTTGTGGTGCCTGTTCCGAAGTTCGATAGAGCGTAAAATGTTGTGTTGCTCCGGTCTGATTCTTTCAACGACAATGGTTTGTCTTATGGCAAACTTTTTTTTCCGAGGGAGGATCCGATCCATATATTCAGAGTACTCAGTACAAATTACAAGAAGGTCCAACAAAGAAAAGAAAATTACAAAAGGACCCCAAAACTTGCACAAAGCACCCTGAGCACGCTGAAAGAAAAACAATCGAATCCATCGTCTTCACCCAAGAACCAAGCCGACGCCGCCGTCGCCGTACCTCGTACCACCAGGAAGAGAGCACCGCCACGAAAAGTAGAGGGCCGCAAGAGTCGTCCGCCGCCGCGCGACGGAGCCTAGACTCACTGAACGAGCACGGTGATACGTCTCAAACGTATCTATAATTTTTGATGTTCCATGCTGTTATTATATCAATTGCTACATGTTTTGGTTACACTTCATATCATTTTTATGCATTTTCTGGGACTAACCTATTAACAAGATGCCACAGTGCCAGTTCCCTGTTTTCTGCTGTTTTTGGTTTCAGAAAATCTATTAAGGAAATATTCTCGGAATTGGACGAAACAAAAGACATCGTCAATAATATCACGAGGAGATCACGGAGTCCAAAGGGGAGTCGGAGCAGACCCACCAGGGGGCCACGCCACACTAGGGCGCGGCCCAGGGTGGGCCCGCGCCCCCTATGGCGTGGTGGCCCCCCTCGGCCACCGACGCCGCCTCTTCGCCTATATATTCTCCGCGACGCGAAAACCCTATTACGGTCGATCATATTCCACGAAAAGTTCCGTCGCGGCCGTCATCGTCAATCTCAGATCGGAGGAGTTCTGAAGCTCTTCCCGGCACCCTGCCGGAGGGGAGATCATCACCGGAGGGCTCTACATCACCATGCCTGCCTCCGGAGTGATGCGTGAGTAGTCCACCCCTGGACTACGGGTCCATAGCAGTAGCTAGATGGTTGTCTCTCTACCTTGTGCCTCCATGTTTAGATCTTGTGAGCTGCCTAACATGATCAAGATCATCTTATTGTAATGCTAGATGTTGTGTTTGCTGGGATCCGATGAATATTGATACCATGTTTATTCAAGTTGTTTATCTATGTGCTCTTGATCTTGCATGCTCTCCGTTGCTAGTAGATGCTTTGGCCAAGTAGATGCTTGTGACTCCAAGAGGGGGTATTTATGCTCGATAGTGGGTTCAGTCTCTAGATATCTGGATCAGTGACAGAAAGGTCTAAGATGGTAGATGTGCTGTTGCTACTAGGGATAAAACATTGGTGCAGTGTCCAAGGGCACTTGTATTGATTACATTACACACTTTACTTCATGCAATAATCTGTTGTTAGCAACTTAATACTGAATGGATGCGGATGCTGCCTTGAAGGTGGATTATTTAGGCATAGATGCGGTTGGAATAACGGTCTATGTACTTTGTTGTAATGCCCAACTAGATTTCATAGTAGACATCTTGGCATGTATTGCATTGTTATGCCCTCTCTATTTGTCAATTGCCCAGCTGTAATTTGTTTACCCAACATGCTAGTTATCTGTTCTGAGAGAGACACCACTAGTGAACTGTGGACCCTGGTCCAATTTCCTCATACTGTTTACACAACCTGCTGCAATCATCTGTTTCCTGTTACTTGCTGTTTTTCCTGCTGTTTTCCACACCATACGTTTAACTCTTTGTTTCTGCAAGACCGGAGAGATTGACAACCTCTCTGTTTCGTGTTGGGCAAAGTTCTGGTTTGTGTCTGTGCAGATTCCACGTTGGTGCAAGCTCCCTAGCGCCAGGGGGAGTCAACATTCCGATAGATCGTCAAGTCCTACTGGATTGATAACCTTGGGTAGATTTCAAAGGGAAAACTTCTGCTGTCTACATCATAACCTTCCTCTTGGGGTTCACCAACACGTAGCCATCAAGCTGTTTTCTGGCGCCGTTGCCGGGGAAGTACTCATCATCACCATCATCATCATCCTCAAATACTCTCCCGTCAACCAGGCACCAGCTGTTTTCTGGCGCCGTTGCCGGGGACTTGGAGGCTATTGGAAAGGGGAGTCTCTCAGTTCCAATCTCTTTACTTTGTTTTTGTCTTGTTTTATTTTTTTTGCTTGCTGTTAAAAATCAAAAACCCAAAAAAATTAAATTCCTGCATCTAGTTTTTAATTTCGAGTTGCCCTGTTGCTTGTTTTAGTCTTGCTAAAATGAGTAATCCTGAAAATACTAAGTTGTGTGACTTTACTAGCACAAACAACAATGATTTTATCTGTACACCCATTGCTCCACCTGCTTCTAAAGCAGAATTTTATGAGATTAAGCCTGCACTGTTAAATCTGGTTATGAAAGAGCAATTTTCTGGTGTTAGTACTGATGATGCTGCTGCCCACTTAAACAACTTTGTTGAACTTTGTGATATGCAAAAGTATAAGGAGGTAGAGAGTGATATTATTAAGCTGAAATTGTTTCCTTTCTCTTTAAGAGGAAGAGCTAAAGATTGGTTGCTATCTTTGCCTAGAAATAGTATTGATTCCTGGACTAAATGCAAAGATGCTTTCATTGGAAAATATTATCCTCCTGCTAAAATTATCTCTTTAAGAAGTGGTATTATGAACTTTAGGCAACTTGATAATGAGCATGTTGCCCAAGCTTGGGAAAGAATGAAGTCTTTGGTTAAAAATTGCCCCACTCATGGACTGACTACTTGGATGATCATCCAAACCTTTTATGCAGGACTAAATTTTTCTTCAAGGAATTATTGGACTCGGCTGCTGGAGGGACCTTTATGTCCATCACTTTGGGTGCTGCTACAAAGCTTCTTGATGATATGATGGTAAATTATTCTGAATGGCACACTGAAAGGGCTCCAACTGGTAAGAAGGTAAATTCTGTTGAGGAAATTTCCTCCTTGAGTGATAAAGTTGATGCTATTATGACTATGCTTTCGAATGGACATGGTGTTGTGGATCCAAATAATATTCCTCTTGCTTCTTTGGTTGCTCATGATGAGAAAAATGTTGATGTAAACTTCATTAAAAATAACAACTTCAACAACAATGCTATAGGAATAATTTTGGTAGCAACAATTATAGGCCATATCCTGCTAATGGTAGCAACTCTTATGGTAATTCTATGGCAATTCCTACAGTAACAATAGAAGTGTGCCCTCTGATCTTGAAGTCATGCTTAAGGATTTTATTAGCACACAAACTACTTTTAATAAAACTGTTGAGGAAAAGCTAGGAAAAATTGATACTCTTGCTGCTAAAGTTGATAGTCTTGCTCATGATGTTGAAATGCTGAAAATAAAAGCTATTCCTAGTGATATTAGAGAGAGTAAAACACTCAATGCTATCCAAATTAAAATTGATAATAACATTAGGATGCTTGCTGAACTTCATGAAAGATGGGAGAGAGAAGAAAGAGAAGCTGAAATTGCTGAACAAAATAGTGTTGTTAGAGTTTGCACTATTTTTACTAATGAAACAAATGATGCCTCACATGCTAATGCGCCCCCTACTGTTAGTGAAAAGATAATAAGTGTTGGAAATGTCTCTACTACCTCTACAAAAAGTTTAAATTGCCTGATAGCACTACTTTTGTTCCTAGTAAAAGTGCTGAAATTTTTAGAGGTGTTGGTGATAATTGCTCCATTGTTTTTGATGACAACAACTTCAATTTCGAAAATTGTAACATAACTGAAGTCATCATGTTCTTGCAAAAGCTAGCTAAGAGTCCTAATGCTAGTAAAATAAATATGGCTTTTACTGAACATATTATCAAAGCTCTCATGCATGCTAGGGAAGAAAAATTAAAACTTGAAGCTTCTATCCCTAGGAAGTTAGATGATAATTGGGAACCTGTTATTAAAATGAAACTGAGTGAGTTTGAATGCAATGCTTTGTGTGACCTTGGTTCTTGTATTTCGGTTATGCCTAAAAATTTATATGATATTCTCAAGCTTGCACCTTTGGAAAAATGTCATTTGGATGTTCACT
Organism: Poa pratensis; assembly: GCA_947311845.1. Taxonomy (NCBI): domain Eukaryota; kingdom Viridiplantae; phylum Streptophyta; class Magnoliopsida; order Poales; family Poaceae; genus Poa; species Poa pratensis. The sequence goes on along the minus strand of CAMZMU010000073.1, from coordinate 28,859,316 downwards.
TTGCTGATTCTTCTATGAAGAAACCTTTAGGAAAAGTTGATGATGTTTTGATAATGGTTAATAACAATCTTGTCCCTGTTGATTTTGTGGTTTTGGATATTGAATGCAATCCTTCTTGTCCTATTGTTTTGGGAAGACCTTTTCTGAGAACTGTTGGTGCTGTTATTGATATGAGAGAGGGGAATATAAAATTTCAATTCCCACTCAAGAAAGGTATGGAACACTTCCCTAGGAAGAAGATGAAATACTCACATGATACTAGTGTCAAGACAAATTATGGTTTTGGATTTTCTGGTCTTGACAATACTTGATGCATCTCTTCATGCCTAGCTCAAAGGCATTAAAGAAAAGCACTTCTGGGAGATAACCCATGTTTTTATTTGCTGTTTTATTTTTGTTTTCTTGAGTCAAGGATGCTTGTTTACCTCTGTAGCAACTCCTTTGTATCTTTTATTTGCTGTTTTGTTGTGCCAAGGAGAGTTACTAATGCAAAGTTGGTTTTTATTTTCGGGACTGCATTGGGACAGATTGCTGTTCGTCACCGTTTAATTCAGTAGAAAATCAGAAAAAATCGAAAAATGCTGAAACTTTTTGTGCATGTTCCTGATGATGTTACGCAACTTTCATTATTTCAAAAGTTTTCATCTGAGCATCGTAAGTGCCTCGAAAAAATTCGTCATTACAGACTGTTCTGGTTTGACAGATTCTGTCTTTTATTTTGCATTCTCTCTTTTACAAGTTTTTAAGTGGTTTCTTTTCGTGTAAAAGTGCCCACTTGAGCCTAGTAACAGTGGCTAATGTTTAAAATAGTTGGCTTGTGAGTTTTGTCTTTGCTAGAACTTTGAAGTATTATCTTTTAGTGCACTAACCTGCTAATGAGAAAAGCTGTTAAGTTTTGGTGTGAAGGAAGTTTTCAAGTGTTGATAGAGGAGAATGATATTACATGATCAAGAAGAGTGAAGAGCTTAAGCTTGGGGAGGCTTACCTCCCCAGCATATTTCAAGAAGACTCAAGCATCTAAGCTTGGGGATGCCCAAGGCATCCCCTTCTTCATCTACAAATTATCAGGTCATCTCTAATGGTGCTATATTTTTATTGCTTCATACTAGTGTACTCTTCCTTGGAGCGTCAGTGTGTTTTTGTTTTCAGTTTGTTTTGTTTTGTTTGCTGTGCTATACTTGTTGGATCCTAGCATTCATGTTTGGGAGAGAGACACGCTCCACTTTTTCATTAGAATACTCTTGTGCTTCACTTATACTTGTTGAGTATTCCTGTCTAGTTGCTGTTATTGCTGTTAGCTCTCAGTTTTTCATATCTCTTGTTAGAGCTTTCAGTTTCTTTTGAAGAAAGTACTCTCTTGCTTCACTTATATCTGTTTGGAGAGTTGTCAAATAAGTTGATTGGTGTTTGGTTGGACCAGAAAAATGCTATGCATGTGGTAGTGGTATAAAATGCTTACATGAATCTTTTTAGATCGTTGTCTTGAGTAATTTGATGCTTGCCAATTGTTTTGAGCTGTCAAGTAATTAATGTTTAAGCTTGTGCATCATGTAAGTAATGGCTATTAATGAAGAACTACTATAAGGATTTTCTGCTATAATAATCTGTTGCATAATTGGAAGTCCATAGTAGTCTAGATAATTTTTGGATGAAGGCTATGTGTTAACAAGGAAGACAGTGGGAGTCTATGGTTCGTCAAACCTTGTGTTTTATGTACACTCTTGCTATTCCAGTTGATAATGATGTTTGCTTATAATAACCTTGCTAGCCTAAACTCTGTACTAAGAGGGAATGCTTCTTGTACATCCAAAACCTTGAGCCAAATCCATGCCACCTGTGTCCACCATACCTACCTATTATGTGGTGTTTTCACCATTCCAAGTAAATTTCTTCATGTGCTATCTACTAACTACTCAAAACTGTTACATTTCCTTTTTGTGTCACTACTTGAAAAGCTCATAAGGACGTAGATAGGTGGTCTTTATTTCCTGGTTGATCAAATTTTACACACCTGGACTAGTGGCATATACATCCGCTTATCCAATAATTTTGCAAAAAGAGCTGGCAACGGGGTGCCCAGTCCCAATTAATTACAACTTTAACCAAACAATTCTCTTCACATCTTTTTGCCCCTGATTCGTCAGTCAAGCAATGTTCACAAGTGTGTAAACAAAAGAGAAGAGGGATGATCTGCCCGCTGGTAGAAATAACGTCCTTCATGGGAGCCGCTCTTGTAAAGTTTGATCAACTAGTGAAGTAGAGTATTGCCTATTTGCTGATTTGTTGACACCTGTATACACCATTACCTTACAAAACAATATTTTATGCTCTCTATATGCCTTCGGGAACTACAGCTCTAGCACATGATGTTAATCCCTGCTTCCCTCTGCGAAGGGCCATTCTTTTACTTTTATGTTGAGTCAGTTTTCCCACTTCTTTCTGTCTACTTAAGCAAACATCATTGTCAACTCCAGTATAACAGTTTTTACATAACTTTGTGTTTGGTTGATCATATTCTTTGCATTGACATTATCTATATGATATACATGTTGAAAGTTGAAGCAAAAGCTGAAGCTATTATCTTCCTTTGTGTTGATACAAACACTTTCATGTTGAGAATTATTGCTGCTGTGAACTAACTATTATGTTAGACTATTATATCTCTAAATGTTTTATAGTGTTATTCATGAAAGTTTGCACTTGTGTGATCACTTATGTTTACTCTTTATTTACTTGCTTGCAAACTATAGACCATTGGCTTGGATCACTTCATTCAGATCATGTGCATTACATTGTTATTTGATCAAAGATTGTGTTGGTAGCATGTCACTTCAAAAATTATCTGTTTTTATCGTTTACCTACTCGAGGACGAGCAGGAACTAAGCTTGGGGATGCTTGATACGTCTCAAACGTATCTATAATTTTTGATGTTCCATGCTGTTATTATATCAATTGCTACATGTTTTGGTTACACTTTATATCATTTTTATGCATTTTCTGGGACTAACCTATTAACAAGATGCCACAGTGCCAGTTCCCTGTTTTCTGCTGTTTTTGGTTTCAGAAAATCTATTAAGGAAATATTCTCGGAATTGGACGAAACAAAAGACATCGTCAATAATATCACGAGGAGATCACGGAGTCCAAAGGGGAGTCGGAGCAGACCCACCAGGGGGCCACGCCACACTAGGGCGCGGCCCAGGGTGGGCCCGCGCCCCCCTATGGCGTGGTGGCCCCCCTCGGCCACCGACGCCGCCTCTTCGCCTATATATTCTCCGCGACGCGAAAACCCTATTACGGTCGATCATATTCCACGAAAAGTTCCGTCGCGGCCGTCATCGTCAATCTCAGATCGGAGGAGTTCTGAAGCTCTTCCCGGCACCCTGCCGGAGGGGAGATCATCACCGGAGGGCTCTACATCACCATGCCTGCCTCCGGAGTGATGCGTGAGTAGTCCACCCCTGGACTACGGGTCCATAGCAGTAGCTAGATGGTTGTCTCTCTACCTTGTGCCTCCATGTTTAGATCTTGTGAGCTGCCTAACATGATCAAGATCATCTTATTGTAATGCTAGATGTTGTGTTTGCTGGGATCCGATGAATATTGATACCATGTTTATTCAAGTTGTTTATCTATGTGCTCTTGATCTTGCATGCTCTCCGTTGCTAGTAGATGCTTTGGCCAAGTAGATGCTTGTGACTCCAAGAGGGGGTATTTATGCTCGATAGTGGGTTCAGTCTCTAGATATCTGGATCAGTGACAGAAAGGTCTAAGATGGTAGATGTGCTGTTGCTACTAGGGATAAAACATTGGTGCAGTGTCCAAGGGCACTTGTATTGATTACATTACACACTTTACTTCATGCAATAATCTGTTGTTAGCAACTTAATACTGAATGGATGCGGATGCTGCCTTGAAGGTGGATTATTTAGGCATAGATGCGGTTGGAATAACGGTCTATGTACTTTGTTGTAATGCCCAACTAGATTTCATAGTAGACATCTTGGCATGTATTGCATTGTTATGCCCTCTCTATTTGTCAATTGCCCAGCTGTAATTTGTTTACCCAACATGCTAGTTATCTGTTCTGAGAGAGACACCACTAGTGAACTGTGGACCCTGGTCCAATTTCCTCATACTGTTTACACAACCTGCTGCAATCATCTGTTTCCTGTTACTTGCTGTTTTTCCTGCTGTTTTCCACACCATACGTTTAACTCTTTGTTTCTGCAAGACCGGAGAGATTGACAACCTCTCTGTTTCGTGTTGGGCAAAGTTCTGGTTTGTGTCTGTGCAGATTCCACGTTGGTGCAAGCTCCCTAGCGCCAGGGGGAGTCAACATCAACAACCTTCCGATAGATCGTCAAGTCCTACTGGATTGATAACCTTGGGTAGATTTCTCAAGGGAAAACTTCTGCTGTCTACATCATAACCTTCCTCTTGGGGTTCACCAACACGTAGCCATCAAGCTGTTTTCTGGCGCCGTTGCCGGGAAGTACTCATCATCACCATCATCATCATCATCCTCAAATACTCTCCCGTCAACTAGGCACCACACGACCACAGCGCTCAAACCCCAGCTCCACCGAACCTCCAGCCGAAGCAGCGCCGCCCAGGCCAACCACCACCAACCGCACCGCACCTCCCAACGCAGCTCCCCTCGCCACCACGGCCGGCCAGAGCACGAACATCGGAGAAGAAGACCTCCACCACCACCTGCACCAAAACGAGGACACCGACCAGCCCGAGCTCCTCCCCACGCCGCCACGGCCGGCTAGAGAAGCAAGGACAGAGGCCCGCGCCCGACCTAAAACCTCCACAGCCTCCCCGGCGAAGCCAGAACGGGGAAAGGAGGGGGAGGAGGAGGCCCTATCTACCAGCGCCACCGCCGCCGTCTTCGGGGACGCCACACGGGCACACACACCTAACACTACCTAAACTACACGCACGGACAGAGCCAAGGCTCCCCCCACCTCACGGCGCCGGAACGGCCGCCGGAGGCGGAGGGGAGTAGTAGATCTGCCGGCGAAACCTCTGACCTGCGCGGTCGCCTCTCTGTCGCCCGAGAGAACTGTAGCGGGGAAGGAGAGGGGATGCTTATTCCTGCTTTAGTTTTTTGTGTCAGTCCTGTCTTATGGCAAACTAGTTTGAAATTGATTAGGAATGGATCCGTGTCGAGCTTGAATGAAAAGGCGATATATCTCGCTTCTTTTTGGTGACTACTACCGTGGTGTCGAATGAGAGAAATAGACGTTGGTTCTTCACGAAGGTTAATCCTTGTGCTTTGAATTTTTATTATTATTTATAAATCAGAAACGAGCGTGCCATTGGGGGGTGCGGGAATGAGGCCTGAGGCGATACTTACAGAGGCTCCCTAGCGATGATCATTGTGGGGACGGCCCGTGTCTAGCCTGCATCTTGCGATGATCGCCGTACTGCAGGCTAGATGCAGGTTGTTCCCCTGATTGCTGCAGAATATCTCCATCCAAATTTGCTTCTAATTCATGTACGGAATATTTGAAGTTAGGTTGTCCTGGTGGGAACTAGTTAGAGCAACTCTAACGGCTGCCCTATATTAGGCATGGTGCCCGATAAACCATTTTTAGGGCACCGGGGGCAAAAACCATGCTCTAACAGCTGCCCTATCACGTGCCCTATTATAGGGCTGCCCTAAAATTTGGTCCTCTCTACCCCATATTTGGGGCATGAGAGGCCGTGCGTGCCCCGTGCCCTCTCCCTTCATTTCAGTAGCGCGCGAGCCAACCGCCACGCTGAAACCCCCTCCCGCCCCCATGTCGCTTCCGCCCCGCCGCGATTTGTCCGCCGCCGGCCTCGATTCGAGCACCGCCAGACGTCCTCTACCGCGGAAACTCGCTGCCGCGCCCGCCACACCCTTTCCCCCACCGCCAAATCCACTGGGATGGTCTCAGACGCGCCGGCGCCGCCGTGATTCTTCACCAAAGCTCCGCCGCCGCCGGCGGCCTCGATTCGGCCTCCTCCGTCGCCGCCGCGGGTCAGGTTGGACAGATCCGGAGCCTCCTCGCCGGCCTGCCGCGTCCCCACCGCCGCCTGCGACCTGTCGCATGACCGAAGCTCCGCCGCCTGTTTCGGTCGCCGCTGAGCTCGGCTTCGTCGTCGACCACCGCGGCCTCTCCCTGTCGCCGGGAGCAGGTTCTTGTCCACCGCGCCGCACCTCCACTCAGCCATGCCGTGACCTGGACCAACTGTTGCCACTCCGCTCCGGCTTAAGGTGAGGTTTCCCGCCGCCGCCGCCATGATATTTCTACATGTTCTTGTTTGTGATTTAGGTTGTGTATTCGTAGATGGTGTCGTTCGACTACACCACGTCCGATGAAGAGTTTGATGCGCAAGAGGAGGACGTTGCGATGCTCTTGACGGTGCACTATAGGATAAACAAGAGGGCTAAGCATGGAGGTTCTCAAATGGGACGACAATACTTTCGGAGGTTTCGAGAAGAAGCACATGCCAAGCTCATGGCCAACTATTTTGTTGATAGGCCGGTGTTTCTCGAGAGGTACTTTCGCCGCCGGTTTCACATGGGTATTGATTTGTTCAAGCATATCGCCGAGAGTGTGAAGATGCACGACAAATTCTTTGAGCAGAGGAGGAATTGTACCGGAGATCTTGGGCATAGCACCTACCAAAAGGTGATTAGTGCATTGCGGCAGTTGGCTTACGACATTCCCGCAGATAGGGTCGACGATCACTTGGCAATGAGTGAGAGTCAGAGCATCAAGTGTGTGAAGCGGTTTGCGGTGACGATTGTTGAGGTGTTCGGGCCCAAGTACTTGAGAGCACCCAATGTTCAAGACACGGCTCGGCTACTGGAGATGAACAAGGCCCGTGGCTTTCCAGGTATGCTCGGCTCCATTGATTGTATGCATTGGAGGTGGAAGAACTGTCCTACAGCGTGGCATGGACAGTTCAGAGGGCACAAGAAGGATTCCACCATTATTCTTGAGGCCGTGGCCGACTATGAGACTTGGATATGGCATGCATTTTTTTGGCATGCCCGGTTCTTGCAATGATATCAATGTCCTCCAACGGTCTCCTCTGTTTGCCAAGCTAGCCAATGGAGAGTCACCACCGGTAGAGTTCCAAGCCAACAGCAAGACATACAAGATGGACTACTACCTTGCGGATGGGATTTATCCCAAGTGGTCGACATTCGTCAAGCCGGTGCAAGCTCCCGAAGGTAAGAAAGAACTTCATTTTCATAATGCTCAAGCGGCGGCTAGGAAAGATGTGGAGAGAGCATTTGGGATTTTGCAAGCCTAATTTACAATTGTGAGAGGACCGGCTAGGTTTTGGGATCAAGATATTCTTTGGTCTACGAGCGTAACATGATCATAGAGAACGAGCGTGGCCAAAATGTGGTCTACGACACATATGAGTTGATGGGCCGGCCGGTTAGGCCGAGGAGAGGTGGAGATCATGTTGCCCGCTTCGTTGAGTCCTACTCCTACCACAACATTCGAGACTCCGATGTGCATGAAGATCTTCAAAAGGATCTCATTGAGGAGTGGTGGGCATGGAATGGAATGCAAAGATCAAGACAATGTACTTGATTCGGTGTTATATGAATTGTTGTATGAACATTTGTGTGTTGCTTGATGAACTATTTGATAAACCATTTGATAACTATTTGTATTGTGTTGTAATAAGTAAGTACTATATTTGTATTGTGTTGTAATAAGTAAGTACTATTTAAGTTTTATTTGTTTGAATCTATTTTAGCTCATTTATCATATGTTTTATTTGTTTGATATGTATGTGCAAATGGTTAAAAAGATGGAAGAAGGGTCACGGCCGCGCTGCCCTAAAATAGGGCAGCTGTTGGAGAACAGGTGCTCTATTATAGGGCAGCTAGTAAAGCAGAATTTTTTTTGGTGCCCTAAAACGTTAAAACAGGTGCCCTAAACCCAAAAACAGCCTCCTAATTTAGGGCAGCTGTTAGAGTTGCTCTTAATTATACAGCCTTCGAACTGCAACCTCATTCATATCGTTTGTCAGCATGAAACTGCTGCCGAATGTTCCATAAAATTATCGCCTCAACATGTACACAGTCCTGCCTGGGGGAAACCATTTTTTCAAATTACAGCACATCAAGGTTTCAATCTCAACACACGCATCACGAGGTTCCACGCACTGCCGCTCAAAACGCTAGTTGGCAGTTTTTGAACACTTGATCTCATGACCTCAGCTTCTTCAGGTCTCTATCGCCTCCGCCACGGTCGTAGCTCCTGCGATCGTTCACGTCCTTCCTCTTCTGGTTGTCAGGGCCAGGAGACCGATATTCCTGGCTGTCCATGGGCAGCTCGCCCTCTTCTGTGTGCTCCACCTTGTTCTGGTGGTGATCCTCCCGGCGCGTAGGATGAGGCCTTCTGTCGTGTTTTTTCTCGTCCTCAGCAGCCAATTCCACTCCGTGTTCCAGCTCCCTCTCAATTAGGTCATCATCGTCCATCATGTCAACCTTTCTACCACCATCACCTTTCGATTTCCTCCGTTTCTCCAGCGCAGCTTTCACCTTATCCTTGTCTATCTTTTTCATCGCATCCATCATTGACGATGACGCATTGGTGCCTTCATTGCTATTTGCACTACCATCCCTTGCTTCATTCTGGTGGTTTGAGTTCTTCTTTTCAGGGTGAGGGTGGCGACCTGGCATGCTCGACTGTCTAGGTGCTTGATGAGTTTCATGAGCAGGAGTCACAGGAGCACGCACACTTGCAGAGCTGCCTTCCGTATCATTCCCCTGTGATGGTGGTGGGCCGACACGGTTCTGCTCGTAGAGCTCCAACATTTGGTTGCTGTAACAGCCCAAAGTTCGGAAACCTAAAAACCCGTTTAAAATTTTCGCTTTTGTGTTGCATTGCATCATGGCATCCAAATTGTACTTGCTAAACAACACACAAATGGGTTTGGCACCGTTTAAAAACAAATGGCAAACTGTTTCAACTACAAATCCAAATCAATGAGAGAATTCAAACCTGCAAAACAAAAGTACTTTGACCTCTTATCTTTGTCAAGGAGGTTCCAAGGTTTCAAAACAATATTTTGCACTTGCTTTAAATTTTACAAAGGAACAACATTTTTGAATTGAGCAAAATGCCCTATTTTGAACCTATGAACAAATGTTGTCCAAGATGTTTTATTTTGGGGCGCCAAATTTTGTGGAGCTTCCTCATGGTGTAAAAAGGCCACCCAAATTATTTCATAATTTTTGAAAATGTTTGGTGCCTAAATGAAATCACTGAAGCCGCTGGTTTTAAAAGGTTTTATATTTTTAAAAGGGAAAAGGACCTGACTGTGATGGAAATAAAGTTGCAGGGGGTTTTTCGCGAAATGTCCCTCTTCTTCCTGTAGCCACGAGATCCTTTGGCGCCGTGGCCATGCCGCGTCGAGCCATCGCCGGGGCCCCCTTGCGCTGCCCTCCCCTGCAGAGAAGAAAACGAGCACCCGAGCCTCACCTGCTCCCCTCCCGCACTCGCCTGCTCCCCATCCCCTTCTTTTCCTCTATTCTTCCCATGCCCATCGAGCCGAAGACGAGCTCGTCGTCACCGACGCATCGCCGTCGCTGCAGACTTCCCCGAGACAAACCGAGGCCACCACGAGCTCCGCCTCGTCTTCATCCACCTCCACGACGAAGGAATCGTGCCGGAACGCACGGAATCGTCGCCGCGGTCCATCTTCCTCAACACGGCCGGCGGTGATCCGCCGCGCCATTGCCGTCGTCTCCAACCTTCCCCGCCCCCGCCGGATGCTCACACGCGACGAGGGTGAGCCCCTGAGTCCGCCGCACCCCTTCTCCCTCTCCCTCTCGCCGTGCATCGTCGCCGCCGCAATTTCTGCCTCGGGTCGCCGCTGTGCTCGACGCCGGCGATGTTCCGGTGGGTTCCCTGTGGAACCAAGCGCACCCCCGAGTAGCCCTCGACGAGTAGAGTAGGTGTGTGTCGACGTTCAACTCCGGCGAGCCCTAAATCGGCGGCGCCGTCGTCGCCGTTGCCGCTGGTCAACCTCCCGTGCGCGCGCGTCGCCGAGGCACCAGTCGAGGTAACGCGTCGGATAATCCGAAATTGGGAAAATCGGATTTTCCGAGTCAATCCAGTGTGGGTTCATTTTTCTTTTCCTTAGCCAAATTTCCGAGAAGGTAGTGTCGACCGGATAATCCGGGTAGAGAAAATTCGGATTTTCCGAATTTAGCCAGTACCCCCAAAAAACTTCAGTCCTTAGCCGAATTTTGGTGTCTATTTTGTATCGGATAATCCGAGTTAGATTTAAACCGGAAATTCCGAAATTACCCAGTACCCAAAATTTATCCCGTTCCAAATAATTTCTTTCTAATCTGGTGAAATAAATTCTATTGTTATTTTAAATAACTTACCTAAGGGACATATTTAAAAGAGGAAGTAAAAGAATTAAAAGCAGTTATTTAAAATAATAATTTATAAAAGTAATAACTATTTATCGGTGCCTCCGAAAAAGGTGTTCGATACCCTAAAATGTCCGGACAGTTGTGAAATAACCTTTTAAATGTTGTCATTCATATTTGCTCACCGTAACCATAATGCACCTCCGGGCACTATGAGAATCATTAAGATAAATATGGGGTGTACTCCTCTCTCGTCGAGTATTGTTTCCCGCCCCATTTAATTTGTCGGATAGCTAATAATAAGTCGATGCATTAAAATGTCATATCATCATCTCTGTATGCATTGCACAATTGCCATGTGTTGATTGTTGTTTCTGCTTTCCGGTGTGTTTGCTCTCCGGTAGATCACGAGTCCGGAGTTGAGCATCATTACTCCGACGAGCAGTTTGACTACTCCGCTCAACAAGGCAAGCGTAATCCCCCCTCTGAGCATATCTTATCCTATTTTCCGCAATTATTTTCTCCACTATAATATTGCATCCGGTTCTAAATGTCTTTTGCTTGGAGTAGAGTATCCTACTAGTTGCATTAGAAATCTGTTGCCAATATCTGTTTCCCCTCCTATTACCATAGGTTTGCATTGTTGGCCTGATATAATTACTATGCTATGTAAATGCTTAGCCATGCTTAGTTAAATGCCTAGTGGTACTATGGTGGTACATGCTGGAAACAGGTGTTGACTTGTGACAGCGATGTTGATGGTGGAGAATGGTCGTGATGGATAATAAAATGCTAAAAGGTGGGGATGAGAGGCCACTGTGGTTGTGGTGCTTTGTCTCGTTCCCGTCGCCTAGGTGCGAGTACTATACCTCTTGAACCAAGACTGAGCGTGCAACCATGCGTGAGGCCTATGCATTCGCAGTGCAGGAACCCTCATAGACTAAATAACTCGAGCGGGGCTAGCCAGGGTCCTCTAGTTCGGGCTTCCATTTGCGCGTGCGTGATGATGGTGGGATGAACTGAGATGAGGATTGTGGTGTTAGGAAAATAAGTGGCCGTGGGGCGGGGTGTGTGATCCTGGCAGTCCTGCCGCCACTGATGATCCTGGAAAGTCCTTAACGAGGGAGAAGTCGACACCGCTCCCACCCAGCCGGCTTTCCATGGAAGAGAGCTAATTGTACAGGTAATGGGCCGGACGGTACGCGTGGCGAAGGAGCTGGAGCCCCTCGGGACTCCGGGGACTTCCACTTTGTACACCCCTGCAGGGATAAATCTTTTCGAAAAGCCGTGTCCGCGGTTATGGACGACTTGGGAAGTGAAGGTAAGATCATAGAATAACTTTAACGGAATGATTAAAAACTGGGTACTAGAGGTACCGCTCAAGATTGTAAGGTAAGCTTCCTCGAGGGTGATTCGGGGAGGTGCCTTTGATGAACAGGTACAGTGGTTGATGTTGGTTGATGATGAGTAAGGTGATGAAAGAAAAGAGTTACTTCTTACCCCTTTTCAAAATATTCTGATTAGTCGATGCCATGGAGTTATGTCTTTTTGAAATAAAATCAGCTTTATGCAAAACAGCTATAAAACCTTGAGAGCCAATCATCGAGCATATATTAGCTCTTAATCTTGCGAGTTCGTCGAACTCAACGTCGTTTGCTTATTTTCAGGAGAGGACTTCACCGCCCTCGAAGGTGGGTTGTTTGTGGACGTCGACGAGTAGTCTGGGGTTCCCAGGTGGCAGCTTGGGACATCCCGGAACAGCTGGCGCTGGTTGTTTATTTGCAGGCCTCTTAGGCCCTAATTTGGTTCTTGTTGTTTAGAACAACACACTTCGCTTCCGCATGTTGTAATGTGGGTCTGTGACCTCTGTTTGTCATTTGCTATCTTTCTCTATTATAAGAGTTGCTTATAATGTTTTTGTGTCGTAGAGTCTGTGATGTGCCAGTTGTTCCACAAGTCTTGATCTCTCTATTATGCTTTGATAGTGTGTCTGGTGGTATTGGATAACCGGAGACACAGTATCACTGTATAACAGTCGGGTCAGGGCGCCACAAGTTGGTATCAGAGCAGTACTGCCTGTAGGAAACCCTTCTACTGGTCGATGTTGAGTCTAGCGTTTGTGAAAATATTTCAACTTAAAAATGAGTTGTGAAAACCATCTTAGGATTATTTTTACTCCTTATCTGGTTACCCTCTAATCTCGGAGCAATCTTACCTCGATTTGAGTTTAAAGGTTTTACTTCTTATCTGTTGATTCAAAATTATTAGGATCACGTGGGTGGGTTCGACCTTTAGTGTTGTGTGTCCAGTTGCTCCCGCCGCGCTACAATCCGAAGCTTCTTGTGCCGAGAAACCATCTGGAGTACGACGAAAATTCCCATCAACTCAGTTGGTTACGAACCCTTGTATTCATATCAAGTATAATCCTTGTTCTTTTCTTCGGGTTTTAACCCAAGGGCTTGAACATAAGGTCCCGGATTGTGCCAAGTAGAGTGTGTTAAGTGTGTTTCTTAACTCTCGCTAGTAGCACATGATGCTGATCTTCAACCCAAGTCCTTTATGTGGTCTGTGTGGTAAATGGTTGAAACTTAATTTCCCACACCTCGAATGGCTATGTAACTCTAACTCTGCCATAGCCGGAGATTCTGTCTTGGAACCATCTGGGTTATGACCAGAATTCGCTTAGCGAATCCCCCATCTATGTTCATGACTCCGCTACATCTCTCCTTTTTGGGCATGGTTATCACAACTGAGTAATAACCGGTGCATCTTTAACAGCTTAGGATTCTCCTGAGCATGTTTCTTACTCTGAATCGCTTTCTGACCTTTGTCTGTCTTTTGACAGTAAAGGTTTACCGTGCGTTGGTACGTTCCGCTGCAAGTCACTCCCTTGATCCGTCAAGACTTCCACTTCGGGATTCTAGGAGAGACAAACTCCCGTACCTTGTCCACCTCTCGGACCAGGTCAAAGTAATTAAATCTGCGGAATAAGGGGCTTGTCTAGCTTCTGGTTCTGCTCCACCTTAGAGTGTCACACTCTTTTATATCAGGGTATCGAGTTAAGTATCATGATTCTCTTGATGAAATGATGCTCTTACCCCTCGTTACTCTCCGTGTTCCGAGTGACTTGTTACTCGAGGATGATGATACGTGAGTAATAATGTAGCTATCGGATATTCTTAGCAGTTCTTACTGTGCGGAAATTCAGGGATATCCATTGCCCTCCTTAGCATGGTTGGTTAGCCAATCAATAAGTTGAGTTCGACAGTGCTACCAAGTCAGTTGGCGCTGATGCACTCCCTCGGTCAAAGAGCTAGGTTTGTGCCGAAGCTCCCAAGACCACCTCGTTGTGCCTTGAAAGGCCTGATCCTCTCTTGAACTCAAGATCCACCGGTATATTGTGATATCCTATATGTGGATCGTGGTATTCTGGAGGTCCTTCCAGAAGTATCGCCAGGTTGTCGCCTGTCCAAGCTCAACATCACGGACAACTCTTTTCTCCCAGAAAAATTGAGCTTATGAGTAAGCTGGTTCTCTGAACAACTCCTTTCTCCAAGAAAATCGTGCTGGATGTCCTGAATTATTCGGTTGAGCTTAAACAACTTGGAGAGTTACAAGACAAAAGCTCTATCTGATATAGCTCACTTCTCAATGGATGTCTAGCTTCCTGTGTCGAAGCAAGGTGGTATCTCCTTTGTGGTTATGCTATCCTACAAATTTTTTGATTTGATTTGGGCTATCGTCAAATCAAACTCAGACTAACACATTCAGTAGGTTAAACTCAGATTAGAAAGATGTTAGTCTGACCAATACTTATGCCCCGGTCTGTTGAAATATGAGTCTACCATCCCGGAGTATCCGGATAAGTTTGTTGTTGAGCCCATCAACTACCTTCTTATTCTCTCCATGTTGAGGAGATTCATATTGGATATTGGGCGTCAGCATTGGAAATTTGTTGGAACTAACTTTGTGTCGTCACAAGGTAGGTGTTCTGGAAGTTAGAAGTGACTTTCCCTGGTTCACGTGCAATTGCTGAAAGATGTCGCCTTGGATCAGAGTAAATTGTCTTGTCTCCTCGGAATCATCCTAACTCGATCCTGTTTGTGCAAATCTTCTTGGTATGGTACGTTGTTACCTCCCTTCCTCGAGAATTCCGTCTATGCCTCCAAGCCACTATCTGAATCGTTCCATAAGGAGAACAAGTCTGAGAACTTCTTTTGTCCTCCTTGGTGTCTCCCAACATGGTCTCAACTGTGTCTCCTTGCAAGTAATTCATGTAGGTGCAGCCGACTTTTGACAAGTTGCTAATCCGCGGGTTCCGCAGTCTCGTTCCTCCTTTGGAGTTGACCTTGTAGTCCAACTCTTGGGGCTCCTAGCCCCTGTAATCTGTTGGTATCTGTGGCAAAGACTCCCTATTCATCCATGTCGAATTTGGAGTATCTCTACCCCTGGCCAGATCTAAATCTCAATCAGAAACGATAGTTGGTGATCCTCAAGAAGTTTGTCCCGATGTCTGGAAAATCACGAAGTGTCCCCGATACTAACCTTTGCGGAGTTTCTGAAGTTCTCTCGATCTAGCTTTCCGATCCTTCTCCAGTGATCTGAAATGCTCCTCCGTGAGGAAAGTTCTACTCAAGCCGAATAGTACAAGTGATCTCTTCATCTGTTGGAAGCTTGTTTCGACATTCTCCCCCAGAAATTAAAGGCCTTGTGCAAAGTTCATATTCTGAATCTTTGAGAAACAGTTGTCTACCAGCTGGAAACTCCTATCAATCTCTCTTCACCCGCTTGTGTCTCCTAACTGTCAACTCAAGGGATGCTTGAAGTCTCATCCTAAGTTCTACTAGGAGGTACTCGGTCGTGGTATCTTCACCAAGATCCATCCTCCCGGTGAGGTTTCCTTCTTCTCCGGTGGTGTATTTGGATGATGACCATGAAGTGAAGCCGATGAAGATATCCATGATGCCCTTCGTCAACCTCTTCAAGAGAGAAGCTACCCGAAGCGAGAAGATCGTGTAGTACCGTTGTACCCATGTTTCCCTCTTTCCTACGCTAAGAATCTCGGGACGAGATTCCTGTAAGGAGGGTAGAGTTGTAACAGCCCAAAGTTCGGAAACCTAAAAACCCGTTTAAAATTTTCGCTTTTGTGTTGCATTGCATCATGGCATCCAAATTGTACTTGCTAAACAACACACAAATGGGTTTGGCACCGTTTAAAAACAAATGCCAAACTGTTTCAACTACAAATCCAAATCAATGAGAGAATTCAAACCTGCAAAACAAAAGTACTTTGACCTCTTATCTTTGTCAAGGAGGTTCCAAGGTTTCAAAACAATATTTTGCACTTGCTTTAAATTTTACAAAGGAACAACATTTTTGAATTGAGCAAAATGCCCTATTTTGAACCTATGAACAAATGTTGTCCAAGATGTTTTATTTTGGGGCGCCAAATTTTGTGGAGCTTCCTCATGGTGTAAAAAGGCCACCCAAATTATTTCATAATTTTTGAAAATGTTTGGTGCCTAAATGAAATCACTGAAGCCGCTGGTTTTAAAAGGTTTTATATTTTTAAAAGGGAAAAGGACCTGACTGTGATGGAAATAAAGTTGCAGGGGGTTTTTCGCGAAATGTCCCTCTTCTTCCTGTAGCCACGAGCTCCTTTGGCGCCGTGGCCATGCCGCGTCGAGCCATCGCCGGGGCCCCCTTGCGCTGCCCTCCCATGCAGAGAAGAAAACGAGCACCCGAGCCTCACCTGCTCCCCTCCCGCACTCGCCTGCTCCCCATCCCCTTCTTTTCCTCTATTCTTCCCGTGCCCAGCGAGCCAAAGACGAGCTCGTCGTCACCGACGCATCGCCGTCGCTGCAGACTTCCCCGAGACAAACCGAGGCCACCACGAGCTCCGCCTCGTCTTCATCCACCTCCACGACGAAGGAATCGTGCCGGAACGCACGGAATCGTCGCCGCGGTCCATCTTCCTCAACACGGCCGGCGGTGATCCGCTGCGCCATTGCCGTCGTCTCCAACCTTCCCCGCCCCGCCGGATGCTCACACGCGACGAGGGTGAGCCCCTGAGTCCGCCGCACCCCTTCTCCCTCTCCCTCTCGCCGTGCATCGTCGCCGCCGCAATTTCTGCCTCGGGTCGCCGCTGTGCTCGACGCCGGCGATGTTCCAGTGGGTTCCCTGTGGAACCAAGCGCACCCCCGAGTAGCCCTCGACGAGTAGAGTAGGTGTGTGTCGACGTTCAACTCCGGCGAGCCCTAAATCGGCGGTGCCGTCGTCGCCGTTGCCGCTGGTCAACCTCCCGTGCGCGCGCGTCGCCGAGGCACCAGTCGAGGTAACGCGTCGGATAATCCGAAATTGGGAAAATCGGATTTTCCGAGTCAATCCAGTGTGGGTTCATTTTTCTTTTCCTTAGCCAAATTTCCGAGAAGGTAGTGTCGACCGGATAATCCGGGTAGAGAAAATTCGGATTTTCCGAATTTAGCCAGTACCCCCAAAAAACTTCAGTCCTTAGCCGAATTTTGGTGTCTATTTTGTATCGGATAATCCGAGTTAGATTTAAACCGGAAATTCCGAAATTACCCAGTACCCAAAATTTATCCCGTTCCAAATAATTTCTTTCTAATCTGGTGAAATAAATTCTATTGTTGTTTTAAATAACTTACCTAAGGGACATATTTAAAAGAGGAAGTAAAAGAATTAAAAGCAGTTATTTAAAATAATAATTTATAAAAGTAATAACTATTTATCGGTGCCTCCGAAAAAGGTGTTCGATACCCTAAAATGTCCGGACAGTTGTGAAATAACCTTTTAAATGTTGTCATTCATATTTGCTCACCGTAACCATAATGCACCTCCGGGCACTATGAGAATCATTAAGATAAATATGGGGTGTACTCCTCTCTCGTCGAGTATTGTTTCCCGCCCCATTTAATTTATCGGATAGCTAATAATAAGTCGATGCATTAAAATGTCATATCATCATCTCTGTATGCATTGCACAATTGCCATGTGTTGATTGTTGTTTCTGCTTTCCGGTGTGTTTGCTCTCCGGTAGATCACAAGTCCGGAGTTGAGCATCATTACTCCGACGAGCAGTTTGACTACTCCGCTCAACAAGGCAAGCGTAATCCCCCCTCTGAGCATATCTTATCCTATTTTCCGCAATTATTTTCTCCACTATAATATTGCATCCGGTTCTAAATGTCTTTTGCTTGGAGTAGAGTATCCTACTAGTTGCATTAGAAATCTGTTGCCAATATCTGTTTCCCCTCCTATTACCATAGGTTTGCATTGTTGGCCTGATATAATTACTATGCTATGCAAATGCTTAGCCATGCTTAGTTAAATGCCTAGTGGTACTATGGTGGTACATGCTGGAAACAGGTGTTGACTTGTGACAGCGATGTTGATGGTGGAGAATGGTCGTGATGGATAATAAAATGCTAAACGGTGGGGATGAGAGGCCACTGTGGTTGTGGTGCTTTGTCTCGTTCCCGTCGCCTAGGTGCGAGTGCTATACCTCTTGAACCAAGACTGAGCGTGCAACCATGCGTGAGGCCTATGCATTCGCAGTGCAGGAACCCTCATAGACTAAATAACTCGAGCGGGGCTAGCCAGGGTCCTCTAGTTCGGGCTTCCATTTGCGCGTGCGTGATGATGGTGGGATGAACTGAGATGAGGATTGTGGTGTTAGGAAAATAAGTGGCCGTGGGGCGGGGTGTGTGATCCTGGCAGTCCTGCCGCCACTGATGATCCTGGAAAGTCCTTAACGAGGGAGAAGTCGACACCGCTCCCACCCAGCCGGCTTTCCATGGAAGAGAGCTAATTGTACAGGTAATGGGCCGGACGGTACGCGTGGCGAAGGAGCTGGAGCCCCTCGGGACTCCGGGGACTTCCACTTTGTACACCCCTGCAGGGATAAATCTTTTCGAAAAGCCGTGTCCGCGGTTATGGACGACTTGGGAAGTGAAGGTAAGATCATAGAATAACTTTAACAGAATGATTAAAAACTGGGTACTAGAGGTACCGCTCAAGATTGTAAGGTGAGCTTCCTCGAGGGTGATTCGGGGAGGTGCCTTTGATGAACAGGTACAGTGGTTGATGTTGGTTGATGATGAGTAAGGTGATGAAAGAAAAGAGTTACTTCTTACCCTTTTCAAAATATTCTGATTAGTCGATGCCATGGAGTTATGTCTTTTTGAAATAAAATCAGCTTTATGCAAAACAGCTATAAAACCTTGAGAGCCAATCATCGAGCATATATTAGCTCTTAATCTTGCGAGTTCGTCGAACTCAACGTCGTTTGCTTATTTTCAGGAGAGGACTTCACCGCCCTCGAAGGTGGGTTCTTTGTGGACGTCGACGAGTAGTATGGGGTTCCCAGGTGGCAGCTTGGGACATCCCGGAACAGCTGGCGCTGGTTGTTTATTTGCAGGCCTCTTAGGCCCTAATTTGGTTCTTGTTGTTTAGAACAACACACTTCGCTTCCGCATGTTGTAATGTGGGTCTGTGACCTCTGTTTGTCATTTGCTATCTTTCTCTATTATAAGAGTTGCTTATAATGTTTTTGTGTCGTAGAGTCTGTGATGTGCCAGTTGTTCCACAAGTCTTGATCTCTCTATTATGCTTTGATAGTGTGTCTGGTGGTATTGGATAACCGGAGACACAGTATCACTGTATAACAGTCGGGTCAGGGCGCCACAGTTGCTAACCTCTGAAAAGAATTATCACACAAAAATATGAGAATGGGTCGTCTGGTTCGTTAGTTGACATCAAAGAACATCAAAAATTCAAAAGTAACCATGGCAGAAAATGAAGTAAAAGAAGTGTTGTAAAACGGATAGCAAAGAAACGACGAAGAGCGGAACGATCAAACCAAAGGGGACACGAGATTTAACGTGGAAAACCTCTCCAAACAAAGGAGAGGAAAAAACCACGGGCGCCAGCCAGCAATACTTCACTATATCGGGTGAGGTTACAAACGCCGTGGGTTTACAATGTGTGGCTTACCCCAAAACGGCGGCTTACAAGAGGAATAAATAGAAACATCAAACCCTAGGTCGGCTGCAGTCCAACCCGGAATCAATCCCGGAAACAATCCCACCTCGGCGGTAGTACCGCTTAACCCAGCGGTACTACCGCTGGGGTGGGCTGGTTCGTCTCTTCCCACCTCAGCGGTACCGGCGGCGGTACCGCCAGCGGTACCAGTCGGTACCGGACAAGCGCGCAGACGGCCATTTCAGCGGTAGCGGTGGCGGTAGCTCTCAGCGGTAGTACCGCTTAACCCAGCGGTACTACCGCTGGAATTTGGAACACCAGAAAATAACACTCCACCTTGAGACAAATTCCATCTTGTAGCATGAAAGAGAACTTCATCCTGAAACAACAAAGAAAAACACCTTCGGCGCCAAATAGCCTCTTGGGCTAGACAGTGATACCAACTAAGCCCGAGCAAAGCTCGAACTTAGTAACAGGAACTGGCTTTGTCATCATATCAGCAGGATTATCATGAGTACTTATCTTGCATACCTTCAGTTTACCTTTTGCAACAACATCACGCACATAATGGTATTTGACGTCAATGTGCTTTGTTCTCTCATGGAACATCTGATCCTTGGTAAGGTAAATAGCACTCTGACTATCACAAAACAGGTTAATGCAAGTATCATCTCCACAAAGCTCAGCAAACAAACCTTTCAGCCAAACCGATTCTTTACATGCTTCAGCAATAGCCATGTACTCTGCTTCAGTGGTAGACTGGGCAACAACGGATTGCAACGTTGCCCTCCAACTCACGGCACAACCACCAAGCGTGAACACATAACCTGTGAGGGATCTCCTCTTATCCAAATCGGCAGCAAAATCTGAATCCACATAGCCTACGAGTCCCTCATCAGTCTTGCCGAACTTGAGGCAAGCATTGGATGTGCCACGAAGGTACCTGAAAATCCACTGAACAGCCTTCCAATGTTCTTTACCAGGATTAGCCATATATCTACTAACCAAACTCATAGCATATGATAAATCTGGACGTGAGCAAACCATGGCATACATTAAAGAACCAACAGCACTAGAATATGGAACTCTAGACATGTACTCAAAATCCTCATCCGTACTAGGACATTGTTCAGCTGACAATTTAAAGTGAGGAGCAATAGGAGTACTAACAGACTTTGCATCATGCATGTTAAAACGATGAAGAACTTTCTTAATGTAATTTTGCTGACTAAGAAACAACAAACCAGAATTTCTGTCACGGGTAATCTCCATACCTAGAATTTTCTTAGCAGCACCAAGATCCTTCATCTCAAACTCGCTACTCAACTGTGACTTGAGAGCAGCGATATCTTTCTTGCTCTTGGCAGCAATCAACATATCATCAACATATAATAACAGGTATATAGGTGATCCATTAACAAACTTAATGTACACACAGCTATCAAATTCAGACCTCTTAAAGCCATGTGACAACATAAAAGAATCAAACCTTTTATACCACTGACGAGGAGATTGTTTCAAACCGTATAAGGACCTTTTCAACTTACACACAAGATCCTCCTTACCGGCACTATGAACCCTTCTGGCTGGTCCATGTATATCTCCTCCTCCAACTCTCCATGCAGAAACGCAGTCTTTACATCTAACTGCTCAAGCTCAAGATCACGCATAGCAACAATACCAAAGAATGTACGAATTGAACTATGCTTAACAACTGGAGAGAAAACATCATTATAATCACACCTGGAATTTGACTGAAGCCTTTTGCAACTAACCTTGCCTTAAACCTCGGAGGCTCGCTAGGAGATAAACCCTCCTTTCTCTTGAAGATCCACTTACAGCGGACTGCCTTCTTTTTCTTAGGCAAGCGCACAACTTCCCATGTGCCATTCTTATCGAGTGACTGCATTTCTTCTTGCATAGCAGCAAGCCACTTCTCGCGGTCACCGGAACCAATAGCTTCAGTATAGGTGGACGGCTCATGTCCGTGCTCCACCTGTTCTGCACAACTCAGAGCATAATCAACAATGTTACACTCTTCAATTAAACGTGGTCGAGGACCACAATTCCTCCTGTTCCTACGAGCAGCAATAGACTGTTGTGGCTGCAAAACAGGGGGTGAGTTCTGAACATTATCATTATCAGAATCAGAAGAAACAGAATCATCAGAACCAGCAGAATCAGGATCAGAATCATCTGAAGTAGCAGCACCATCATTGTCAACAGTGACATTTTCCTTTTCAACAGAGTGCTCCACCTCGACACGAACCTGCTCCTCAGAAAAATCTGGCAAAACATCTGAGGACAACTTATCAAAGTACATAACAGATTCATTGAAAACAACACTCCTGCTCATAAATGCCTTGCTAGTTTCGGGATTCCATAACTTGTATCCTTTTACACCCGAACCATAACCAATGAACACACACTTAATAGCTCTCGGCTCTAACTTTCCATTATCAACATGAGCATAAGCAGTGCAGCCGAAAACTTTAAGTGTGAATAATCAGCAGGAGAATCTGACCATACCTCAATGGGAGTTTTCTTGTCGAGGGGAATAGATGGTGACCTGTTTATCAAGTAGCAGGCGGTGGCAGCCGCCTCAGCCCAAAAACGCTTACTCATGCGAGCGTTGGAGATCATGCAGCGAGCCTTGGAGATGATGGTCCTGTTCATCCGCTCCGCTACACCATTCTGCTGAGGCGTGTACGGGATGGTGAGGTGCCTGACAATGCCTTCTTTCCTGCAATAATCATTAAAGGCATTCGAACAAAATTCGCCACCATTGTCAGTACGAAGTAATTTCACCTTCCTTTCTGTTTGCCTTTCAATCATAGCTTTCCACTCTTTAAAAGCAGCAAACGCATCATCCTTATTTTTCATGAAATAAGGCCAAACTCTTCTAGAGTAATCATCAATAATGGTAAGCATATAACGAGCACCACCATAAGAGGGCTTACGAGATGGCCCCCAAACATCAGCATGTACATAATCAAGTGTACCTTTGGTGGTGTGAACAGAAGCATTAAACTTAACTCTTGTGTGCTTACCGAAAATGCAGTGTTCACAGAACTGCATCTTACCCAAACTGCATCCTTGCAGCAAGTCTCTCTTGATCAATTCTGCCATACCAAGTTCACTCATATGTCCAAGACGCTTATGCCAAAGGTTAGTTTTACTAGCGTCATCATGAGAAACAGCAGCAACAGTACCAGATAACGTGCTACCTCTAAGAACATATAACTTAGCAGAATTCATATCACCAACCATAACTATGAGAGAACCTTTTGATACCTTTAGGAGTTTATTTCCTCCTTTGTACTTGTACCCGTCACAGTCAAGGGTACTGAGCGAGATCAAATTTCTTGCCATGGTTGGTATGTGTTTCACTCCCGTCAGCGTGCGTGTCATACCGTCATGTGTCTTGACCTGAACGGAACCAACGCCAACAATGTTGCATTGCTGGTCGTTCCCCACACGCACGAAATCTCCAGTCTGCACTAACTCATAAGAACTGAACCAATCTTTGTTACAGCAAATATGAAAAGAACATGCAGTATCTAGAATCCATTCATCCTGACGAGAAACACATGCAGCTAAAACAGCTAGGCATTCGCCATCAGAACTACCATCAACAACAGAAGCCTCACCGGTATCTTTACCTTCATTATTTTTCGGTTGGTAAGTACCTTTTCTTTTCTCCTTGTTCTGCAACTTCCAACAATCATCAATGACATGATTAGATTTCTTACAATACCTGCAGAACTTGTCTCGTCCTTTGACTTTGAGCGACTTCTGTCACCCTTGCTCTTGTCTCTGTTGTTGTTGTGGTAGTGGTTATCTCGCTGCTCAGGCCTCCCTCGGACCTGCAAAGCATCGCCCTTGGAGGACGACGACTCCTCTTTCTGTACCATACCTTTCATCTTTTCCCTGGCAAGCAGGGCCTCATATACTTCCGCGGTGGTTAGTTCATCACGGCTTAACAGTATGGTATCACGAAAATTTGCAAAGGAATTTGGCAGCGAGCATAGAAGTAAAAGTGCTAGATCTTCATCATCGTACTTTACCTCCATCGACACTAGGTCAGAAACGATCTCCTTAAAGATCGATAAGTGATTCATTACCGAACCACCTTCTTGCAACTTGTGCGTGAACAACTTCATCTTCACATGCATCTTGCTGGTGAGATCTTTGGACATGCAGATCGACTCCAGCTTAGCCCACAGTGCTGCGGTTTTCTCCTGGAGTACTTCTTGCAGAATATCATTAGATAGATGAAGTTGAATAAGCGATAAAGCCTTACGGTCTTTCCGCTTCTCATCGGCGGTCCATGCCGCCGCATCCTTGTCGCCGAATTTCTCCAGCGCCTCGTCAAGATCATTGGACTGTGCGAGGATCGCACGCATCTTGACCTGCCACAGCGAAATCTCGTCTTGTAGTCCAGCGCCGGTAGATCGAACTTCATCGATGCCATCCAAAACCCTAATCTGAAAACAGATCTGAAACAGGGCTCTGATACCACTTGTTGTAAACGATAGCAAAGAAACGACGAAGAGCGGAACGATCAAACCAAAGGGGACACGAGATTTAACGTGGAAAACCTCTCCAAACAAAGGAGAGGAAAAAACCACGGGCGCCAGCCAGCAATACTTCACTATATCGGGTGAGGTTACAAACGCCGTGGGTTTACAATGTGTGGCTTACCCCAAAACGGCGGCTTACAAGAGGAATAAATAGAAACATCAAACCCTAGGTCGGCTGCAGTCCAACCCGGAATCAATCCCGGAAACAATCCCACCTCGGCGGTAGTACCGCTTAACCCAGCGGTACTACCGCTGGGGTGGGCTGGTTCGTCTCTTCCCACCTCAGCGGTACCGGCGGCGGTACCGCCAGCGGTACCAGTCGGTACCGGACAAGCGCGCAGACGGCCATTTCAGCGGTAGCGGTGGCGGTAGCTCTCAGCGGTAGTACCGCTTAACCCAGCGGTACTACCGCTGGAATTTGGAACACCAGAAAATAACAAGAAGCATCACTTCTAAGCACACAGATATAGTAACAAGCAATGCTGCTTAGTGCCACTAGAAATCACCCAGCTGAAAAACACGATCTGTTGCGTCCACAGGTGGTTCAAGCCCGGCCCCACATGTCATCCACGTGTTAGATGGTAATTTTACAAACTTTATCTATTTGTGATGCTACCAAGCAAATTTTCTGTATAACAGAAATGAATCAAGCGAAGTTTAGCAGCAAACAGTCCTCAAGAGTTAATGCCAACGAAAATATTTCAAGTTCCATAAATTAGGCTGCCCAATATAAGTGCACATCACACACCACCCTGTGTCTTCGACCGAACAAAATTTCTGAACAAAATGATGAAATTTGGCCATCTGGTTTTTATGGGCTCGTAGACAGATGAAGCGCGGAAACAACTGCTGCTACTTGCGAAAACGTGTATATTATATCCTTACGACAATGAATAACAAAATAGTGCAAATATGCACTACTGACTATGTATACAGAGACCAACCTTCCAACTGCCGTGGGGTTACATCAAACTCTTGCCACCAGACCTTCTCGCCATCTGCTGGAAGCTTGACTTTGAGGAACTTCGCGGCAAGGAAAATTGCACCGGCGGCAATATGATGTGGCTTAAATTGAAGACAAAGCGAAGTACGTAGCCTGTACAGCCCTTTTAAGGATAGTAAACAGGCAAAATAGGCGAGTGCTATTTTGTAAGGATAAGTGTAATTTTAGCATACCCATCATTAACAAAATTCCAGGCAACTTGAGCAAGTGCATTTTGAGCAACCTTGAATTTTTTTTATTGCTTCAACCAAGGGCTTGTAAGGGTGGTGAACATTCATGTCAAAACCAAGTGTTACAAGCACAGCACGCTCCCCAAGCAAAAGAAGTTCCTTCTGTTGTTCATACACTTCCTACTCACAAGAAAACATATATCCTCAGTTATTATTCTTGTAAAAGTACTGAGGGAATAAAAAGTGCACCGCTATGGACAATTGGTTTTGCAGCTTTATGAAATACTAGTGTGGGGAACTAGGGATAGATAGAGAATATAAAGAGAATGCTAAAATATCTTACCTTCTGCTTAATTCGAGCGACTGCAGCAGGATCCTTCTTGTGGATGATCTCATAAGAGATGAGTACGACATCCTTCAGGGGTCTGGGTGTTTCTTCAACTTTACCCGCCAAGAACATGCAAACTGTGGCTATTATCTGCAGATTATAATAAACTTACATTGCTAATTTGCAATAAGCAGTTGATTATAACCCCCTAACAATAAAAATAATCCAAGCAGCGTTCTCTATGGTGTACGCTAGCCAAAAAATACTTAAAAGTTAACTCAGCATGTCTCTTCTACAGAGCAAGATAAAAATTTACCATGCCATGGAATCCAATAAAATGAATACTCTACAGGTAATAGAAGAAAAAATATTGTGTGTCTTTCACATATGGGTGCCAAGCATTGATGATCTAACACCAGTTCCTAAATTGACTACCATGCATATAGAAAGTGATTTACAGATGCAATCGAAATATGTTGTCTGACAACAAACATGTACAAGCAAGTACAAATTCCATCAAGGCTTACCTGTCTATCATTTTTGGCATGGGATTGACGAAGAAAATAACGATGACAGAATACAATAGCTGTAGCAATTGTTACTTGGGGCCTACATTATGAAGTCCTTCATCAATAAGAAGGAAAAATACTATATCAAACTATCAAACATGCCAATAGAGCACAATTCATGTGGTAAAACAGGGATCTTTACTGATTCATAAACATTCATAGTACAAATATTCTAAGAGCATCTCTAGCAGATCCCCAATAAGCCCCCCCGGCCCGGAAAATTCCGACCGATACGCGTATCGGCCCAACCCGAATAATTTTATCTGGGCTTCTAGAGAAGCGGCAGTTCGGGCGCTATATCAACGGTACCGGGGTCGTTTAGGGTTCGACCCTCGGATAGCTCCGCCACATTTCCCCCACCTCCGCCGCTAGGATAGCATAGCTCCAACTAGCAATTACTCGGGCTCCCACGCAGAATTCAGCCCCGTGATGGTCGGCTCCTCCATGCGCGGAAGGGGCGGACATGGTGGAGGCCATGAGCCTCCGGGTGAAGATGAGGAGAGCCGAGGCTGCTCAGCCACCTCGTACAAGCGTGGGCCTCCAACTAGCAATTACTCGAGCTCCCACGCAGAATTCAGCCCCGTGATGGTCGTCTCCTCCATGCGCGGCAGGGGCGGACATGGTGGAGGCCCACGGCCTTCGGGAGAAGATGAGGAGAGCCGAGGCTGCTCAGCCACCTCGTACAAGTGTGGCCAGCTTCAAGGGCGCCGGTGGATCGGGATGGTCCATGGGAGCGGCCGCGCTACTGCCCCCCTTCTCGCATTATGTGGAGGCGGACAAGTAGGAGCTGCCTCCGATGCCGGTGGGATGAGTCGTCATCACCACAGGCGGCACCAGGGGATGCATTAGCACGTCCTACCGGCCTTCCAGCAGACCAACGAACGACGCTATTTTACATAGTACTAGCTAGAACTAAAAACTGAAATTAAACTATATCTTCTACTTCACCAGCCGATCTAGTCTAGCCAAGGTGTTCCTGCTCAACCACCCTGCGCAGCGCCGACACGAGCTCGTGCTTGTCCACGGCGGCTTGGAGGCGCGCCGCAACACCGGGAGCGCCTTCTTCCACCGTGACCGTGGCGGCCGCAAGCTCGCCGTCTGCATCCCCCGGATCCTCTTTCTCCCACAGTGACGACGACTTCCTCCCCCGACATCCCCCTCTAGCATCGGAGGCAGCTCGTAATCGTATACAAGAACCGTATCAGCAGAATGTACGTTTAGCAAAATGAGGATGGCATCAATCATAAAGTATTTCAGATACTGTTAACGAAGAAATGAAAAAACAAGAATTGAGAAAGTCGCGGCTCCAAAGAAATTCAGTTATAAGATAATGTCTGGTTTTCTACAGAAGCTTGATAAGAACTGTCAAGATTCAAATACTACGCTAAAACAGCTGTTGTAGTTCCAGGAAAAAGAAATGACAAGAAATATTCGTGGTACAATATATTCTTACACTTTAAGCCTCATCCCGAAATCTTGGAGGAAAGTGCAGTACGACTTGCGAAGGTAAGATTCCTTCTTCAAATCAATACCATCTCTCCTTGAAAGGGAATTCTCCTCTATTTCCTTTCTACTAAAATACCAAGAAGCACCAAGTTGGCCACCTTCCACGTGTCTTTCATAGGGAATTGCATAAGGGCTGTTCTCTACAATTCCATGATGTGAAGAGTCACTTGTCTGCATGATATCCATCTATTATTTTCCTACATTGCGAACACAACATAAGCAGACATAAACGGGACAGGAGGTGCAGCTATGCATACCTAAATGCATATACATTATTTTGTTAACATAGAGCAAGTTGTGAGGAGCTAAAGAAAGGATCAAACTATATATTTCCAATACAACAACAGTGAATTCATACAGCTTCGATGGACTGACTATCCTGCCCTTATGGAAGCCCGGTAAATCAACAAAAAAATTACATGTGGAAGATAATATGACGAATGACAGGGTTTTCTTAATTGCCATGGGCCAACGCATTGCCTACTTTTACAAAGATAACAAGTTAACAATATGCAGATCCTTCATGAAACTACTACACATGAATGAACATTGCAAGGAGGAGAACTGACAGTTCACGATCAGACGGCGGATCAAACTATATATTCCCAATACAACAACAGCGAATTTATACAGCTTCGATGGACTGACTGTCCTGTCCTCTCATTCTCCCCAAATTTATACAACATCAAATTTATACAGCGGAACTAAGAGGTCGCTTTGCCTCTCTTTCTCCCCAAATTTTCCTTCCTCCTGCTCACTTCCCTTCCATAGCGCAATGAGCGCTCTTCCTCGATTCCCTCCGTTTCAGCACACGCTTAGTGCTTAAGTGACCTCTTAGTTCCGCTTACCGCGTAATTGTACGCTCGGATTGAAAGCGAGGCGATTTGCCTCCGATGCCCTTTATTATGCGCTTATAGCAGAGTAAGCGTTCGCTTTTCTGAACTTTGCATATGATTGTGCTAATCATATATTTTTTGCACATCTTGATTCGTACGACACTTCGTTATTTGACCATGCTTAATGGTCTACCTATGTTGAGTACCATAATTCACGACGATGATCACCATCCAAACTACCATGTATGTCTCTTTCTTTGAACATTCTAAATAGTTCATGTGGGCGTTGGTATTTATATCAATGTAACATTACCAAGAAAGTCCTTCCGTTATGGCAGACATAGCTTTAGTTGAAATTACTTTCGATAAGAAAGTAGCTTCAGCCATTTTGACAAACCTTTGATTTATTAAAAAAAATTGCATTCAAACTCAATTCGTACATCATCAATATGTGTGTGCACAATACTTTGCTCTTACTACGTGGTTTCCCATATTGACATATCAACTTTTAGATTTTCTAGTTTGTTCATGTTTGCGGCAGCATCAGGAGAAATAACCATATGTTCTTAAGATGTTCGACTCAAGAAACGATAACAAAACACACACATGGGTCAAATGATTAATACTGTAAGTTGTTTATGCCCTACTCCCTCCATTCCACAATACTCTACATCCTAGAAAGTTTAAGACAAATTAGCATTCTCTTTAATAATACTACTCGAGTATGTAAGCAACCAATCAAAGTCAGATTAGCATTAATGACACCCAATAAAAAAGAGAGAGGCCGCTTAGTTTTTTGTAATTGCTGATTACCGAGGAGATATTTAATGTTCAGAACCCAGAATGTAGATTAATATGGAACAAAATACTAGTCCAGAATGTAGACTATTATGGAACGGAGGGAGTACATAAGTAAAAGGAGTTGTATATCTTATTACTTGATTTGTCCCACTGTTTATGATTTCTGGTATATTCACGGATCATCTGAAATTCGCTCATGTCCGATTTGATGAAGCGACCACGCATGTGCATGTGGTTGCTTCCACAAGGAAAGGGTAAATTGTTATTCTTTGCTTTTTTTTACCATGGTCTGTTCACATGTTGTATCACCAAATTTCATGTATAGATTGAATCTTTACTTTTTTCAATGCATGATTCTAATCTAACGGGTATCTTCGAAAAGTATTGTGAATGCAAGGAATCATCTAATGTGTCAAAAATTTGCAATTTTTGGAAGGCAAGTTCAAATCAGGATAAATCTCTGGTACTCCCTCCGTTTTTATATACAAGGCCTCAAACTCGCATTCCAGATACCAAGGTGAAAAATTAAACTGATCAATGCTTGTTTAAACCCTTGGCATAGCAAGCATGTTTAGCCTCGTTTGCCGGATTAATAAATGGGTGCATGCAGCTCTCTTTTTTCTACTGGCTCTCACAGCCACATGCATGCAAGCATGTAACGGTGATTGGGTTGATCAATAAATGTCATCAATTTCTATTTCATAGCAGGGAATCGTACGAGAAAAATCGTCATTAATTTTACCTCGGTTAGTGTTTGTGGCCTTGTATAGAAGAGAAAATGTATATTTGGTAGTGGCCTTGTATTTAAAAACGGAGGGAGTATTATATATAAAGTGTGCATGTGTTCATTAGTTTTATTCTCTGTTAATAAAATTACTGAGCACATGCACACTATCATATGCAAAAGCAGAGATTATCCTGATTTGAACCTGTCTTCGAAATATCTCAGATTCAACAAATTAGATAACTACTTTAATTCAAAATACTATTCTAAATACCCGTTAGACTAGAATCGTGAATTTGAATTAGGGGCTGAATCTACACATGAACTTTTTCAAAACAACGTAACTACTTTAATTCAAAATACTATTCTAAATACCCGTTAGACTAGAATCGTGAATTTGAATTAGGGGCTGAATCTACACATGAACGTTTTTCAAAACAACGTATGAACAGACATACAAAGAATAACAATTTACCATTCCTTACAGAAGCAACCAGATGTAAGGACGTGGTGGGTTCATCAAGTCGGACACAAGAAAGATTTCATATGACCCTCAGTGGGCATCCAAGAAATCGGAAACGGCGAGACAACCAAGTAAAAGAAGATATACAACATTTTTACTTTGCGTAGGGCATAAAATAACATATGTACTAATATTTGGCTCACGAGTGTTTTCTCTATCGCTTCTTGAGGCGGACATATTAAATTATACCATTTTTGTCCTGATGCTGCCGCAAATATGAACAAATTAAAACTATTGAGAGATCTAAAGTTGATGTGTAAATATAGGAAAACCATGTGGCCAGATTAAACTATTGTGTGGATACATATTGATGATGTAGGAATTGAAATTTTGAATACAATAAAACAAACTGAATAAATCAAATGGTTTACCACAATGGTTTGAAGCTAATTTTTTGACAAAAGTAATTTTAACTGAATCTGTGTTTTCCCAAACAGAAGACTTTTCTGTTAATGTTGTATTGATATAAAATACCAGCGCCCACATGAATAATTTAGAATGTTCGAAGAAGAGAATAGATACATGGTAGTTTGGAGAGTGACAATCATCGAGAGTGATGGCACATAACACAGCTAGACCATTTAGCATGATCGAATGACGAAGTGTCGTATAAGCATCAAGATGTGCAAAGAATATGTGTTCAGCACAATCATATGAAAGGTACAACAAAGCGGATGCTTACTCTGTTTTAAGGCATAATTAAGCGCATCAGAGGCAAAGCACTTCACTTTTGACCTGAGGCACTTACACGATAGGCGATAATCATTAAGTGATTGCTTAATCGCTAAGTGTGCGCTTCCTACACTTAAGCGGAGGAGCCGAGAAAGTGCGCTCGCTGCAGGGTGGAAGGGGAACGAGCGGGATGAAGCAAAATTAGGAAAGCGGCCAGATAGGGTAAGGGATTGCGAGCGACTAGTTCTCGCCTCCTCCCCTTTGCTTAATCCCGACCTGAGCCAAGACAGAGTTGTGCGACGCTCGTTTCCGCTACCGCACGTCTCCCGCACAGCCGCCACCTCCTCCCTGCTTCGCCTCGCCGCCAGTGACTGCTCCTCCCACTCTGCCGAACTCGTTCCCCATGTCCTCTCTCTGACGAAGATCTATCGAGCTCGATCTTCTCGCCGGCAATCGCTGCGCCTCAGGTATCCCCTGCACCATATCCCTTCGAAGTCTGAACTGCTGGTTGTGTGTTTGATGCCTTGCTTGTGCGTGACTGCTTGGCTGTTGTTGCTTTAGTCTTTTAGTTTTAGGTAGAATGGTAGGGAATGTTGCACGCCTGCGCCTTGGCTGTCGTTCCTTAAGCTGGGCTGTGCTAGGGATGTTGCTGGTTAGATATGATCTGCTAACTGTAGTCTGTAGGAGTGCTATACAGAAATATAGCATTTACAAATTTATGATACAAAAATACAAGTATATATTAGGCTCGTGTATGCTTAGGAGTGCTTCTGATTTTTATCCGATGTACATATCCGCTTAAGCTCACTTAAGCTGTAATTCCTCTGATTGGAGCCTCACAGCTCTCTTACCGCTTGCCGCTTTTTTGAACATTGGTCGTAACAGGTTTAGTGTCACAATTTTTTACTTTTTGGGTAAATTTATCTTTTTTGGTTGCTGGAATACTGGATGTAGGTGAGTTTAATAAGGGTTTATAATGACCACTAGCAGTTCTAGAGTTCTGACAGATTTCCAAAATTGCATGAAGATGTGCAGCTTAGTTGGGACTTCAGAAAGGTGTGTTACTTGTGTTCTTGCGTGGAGTCCGGAGTGGAAACAGTGTTGTTCGAACGTACTGTTAGCTTTTTAACCTAGTTTTCTCTTCTGCACAGCAACAATTATGCAGTTAACCTTGCTGTTCTTCTGGCGAGTTCCAACGACACCACAATATGCACAAAAAAGTAGAAAATGCATGTCATCCATACACGAAACAAACATCATCACAACAATGTAAAAAATGCATATAATCCCTACCCGAAGCATACATCATCCTGTTGTAAGAACAAAGAAAACAGTGAGAGAAATGAGGTCATACCTTGCTCGGGAGAGATGGAACCGGCACGGATAGGAGGCTGAAGGGGCAGGCTGGCGTGCAGCTACCGGTGGTTGTCGGATGGGGAGCAGGGCTGAACTCCGGGCCCTGTGTGCGAGGGATCGCAGAGGAGGCGTGGTAGTGGGGACCTGGGAAAGAACTTGGGGGCGACACGCGGGCGGTAGGGTGTGAATCAGGCGACGGCGACGGCAGTGGTAATTCGGCCGGCGCCGGACGAGGCGCGGAACTGGCGGCGGCGCAAACCCTAGCGCCGCCGCATCAGTCGCGTGGGTGAGTGAAACGAGGGGAAGGGTGGGAGGTTCCCACAGTGGGGTCGCAGCTCTTTCCTATTCTTCCAAGTAGGTCTGGTCCTGAGGCCATCTCCGGCCGTCCCCCCGCGCCCCCGAAAATTGGCGCCGATTTGGTCTTTTTTGGTCGAAATTTTTCCAGTCGCCCCCAGCAGACCAGATAGCGCCGTTTCGGCGTAAATTAGCGCCAGCGCACTCAGGCCAAACCCAGCCCGTTGTGTTCGGCCTGGAGGCGAAAGCGCGCGAAAACTGGGCGGGCCAGCACTGTTAGTGACTTGGGCGACGTGGCGCGAAAACCGCTTGGCACGTGACCGGCGTTCTCATCCTCTCGGCTCCCGCGCCGGTCAAAACCTGCTGGAATTATGGCGTGTCCACCGCCCAGTAAGCGGTGCCGGTCAAAGGCTGCCGGAGTGATGGCGTGTCCAGCGCCCGTCACTTCGCCGCCCAGTCACAGGCGAACAGTAATGGCGCACCACCGCCCCTTCGACTCGCCACCGGGTTATATAAACCCCCATCCCCGCCGTCCAGAAGAACACAAGCTCGCCGCCTCCTCTCTCCTTCACCCTCTTCTGCCTCGCCCCTCCACAGCCACCAATCCGCCGCCCCGCCACCATGTCCGACGACGATGCCACTGTCAACGGCTTCGGCCGCTGCCACCTCCACAAGAGGGAAGCCTGGGCGCTGTACGAGGCGGGCTACCCCGCGCCGCCGGACATGCGCGTCCCCAGCGCTTTCGGCGGCCAACAGTCGTGGAAGCTCAGCGTCGGCGGCGTGCCGGTGCCGCCCATCCCCGAAGGGGCGGAGCGGGAGGACGCCAACGAGCGCGTCATCGCCGCCCTCACCCCCGAGCAGGCGGCGGATCCCCGCTGGCGGCCGCACGGGAACGGCCTCTTCTGGGACGCGTACTTCCGGCACCGCTGATGCATGTAAATGTATACATGAACTTTGCACTATATTATTTGTATTCCAATCATATTTGCATCATACAAGGGTTATATCAGTGTTTTATAATGAATTTTGGGAATATTATATTTATTTCCTATTTTTATGGAATTAACCCTGCGCAGGCAGAAAATCCTATTTCTTTATTTTAATGTTTCAGGGACCCAAAGGACGTCCAAATGACCTGCAAATTTACGAGCGTCAATTTTTGGAAGGAAGAAGACTTGGGAGCGAAGGAAACAAACAAGCGGAGACCCGAGGGCCAAGATAGGTGGGCCCATGTACCTGGCCGTGTGGGACCCTCCTTTTGGGCCTCGGAGCTCCGCTGCCGTCGATCTTTTCTCCACCGACCTAGTCTTGACCTAAAAACGCCTATAAAAATAGTCCCCCGACGTTCTCTGGAAGGAGCGCCGCTGAAACACAGAAACACCGAAACATAGACCTGGATCTGCAGATTGGAGGGGGAAAACTCTGGCGGGGCACTTTCGGGGTGGTCTCCATCTTCTCCAACAACTTCTCCACCGTCTCCATGATGAAGGGGGAGTAGTCCACCCCTGGACTTGGGTTTGTGGTGGTAATTTATGTATCTCTCCTCTCTTTGAGTTTCACTAATTAGTACCGTATGAGCTGCTGAACATGATTACGATCATCTATGTAATTCCTATGGTGGATATTTTGGTATGAGATGATTTGTTATGCATTTACCGTTGTGTTAGAACTTTTATGACTTGTCATACTTTGGAGATATTCTATGATGCATGTGATGGTTTGATTTATGCATAATGCCTTGTTTATCCATGTCATGAGGTGATTGACACCACCAAGTGTAGATAGATGAGAGAGATGTGGTCACACACACGAAATATAAATCATTGTACTAGTGTTTAGAATATTTTCCATTAAGAAGTATGATGTATGTGGGTACGGGATGGCCGATGTGACACGGCATATGTATTGAGTGACATGTGAAATACAGGCCAACATCCTTTATCTAGGGGTAAAAAGGAAGAGTATGATGTGGGAGTGATAGCAACCACGCTAGCCTTACGAGGGTGATCTAGCATTACAACTATGTGTTTTAGGACATATAACCGTCATAAAAGCTACCATTAAAACATGACAATTGTGTGTACTTTATTTATAACATGATAATCACCGTAGATGAGAGAGGATTAAGTGAACCCATGAACCCATGTCCATTGTTCCTATAAGAGAAAACCTTTGTCTTGTCCTCTTGCATTGAAGAGGATTGGGACACTTTTACATTCTGGCTTTGTTACATTAAACTTCCATCCATTAAATCAACCACCTTGTTCTTTAAACTTGTTTAGTGCATAATCAACTAAAACTTGTGACACTTTAGTTGTAGGGAATAGATAACTTTTCCTTCTTACTCCTGCGGATCGATACCTTACTTCCACATTGAGAGGTGCTACAGTGATCCCCTGCTCTTGGGAGTTATCAGCCGCCACGAGCAGGATCTCGCTGATCTTGGGCGCAACGGCCCGGTGAAGGGCCGCAAAAACTCCAAGGGGCAGAAGCGGTGGTGGAGCGGCGAGAACCGGCGGCTGGACTGGGTCTTCGACTACATCGCCGCCGGCAACACTCCCCGGCTCACCATGCCTCCACCCCGGCCGCGCTCGTGGCTGCCGCGGCGCATGGGAGCCGCCACCCTATCCTCTTCCTCCTCCGGCGCGCGCTCGTCGTCCGTGCCGACGCCGCCCCTCATCTCCGGGCGCAGCGGCGCGCTGCGCATCAATGAGCGTCGCGCCTCGTCGCCGCCGCCCAGCCCCTTCCGCTGCCTCATCAAGCCCAAGAGGGAGGGGTTGGAGGCGTCGCCGGACTACCTCCACGCCGCGGAGGAGCTAGGGGAGCCGGACGAGGAGTTCCCCGGCCAGAGGGCCCTCGAGGCGGTCTCCTTCAACACTGTCCAGCCGACGCCGGACGACGTCGCCGAGGACTGGTCCTTCCGTGAGTACACGGAGGCCGAGATCGAGCGCCAACGCTCGATCCTCGAGGACCTGGAGCACCGCCGTGCGTCGGAGCAGCACGAGCTGCAGCGCGAGCGCCGCCCGCGCGCAGCCGAGCCTCACCGGCGCATCCCACCGCCTCTGTCTCCGCCGCCCTACTTCATCCTCGACCCCAGCGACGAGGACGAGGACGCGCCAGGGCCAAGCAGGCCCGAGCAACACCGGCGGCGGCGGCTCCGACGACGACGACGGCGGCGACTACAGCCAGGCGATCGCCGCCTCACTGGGCCTCTACTAGGCGCGTAGATCGCCCAAATATTTATATTTACTGTTTTTATTTAGTTTCCTTTTAAATATCTATGTAATCGGCGATTTTTCGCCATATATGAACGAAATTCGCCCAATTTGATTGTTCAATTGTTTTTTGAATTTTTGGGCCCATTTCTTGGGTTTGAGCACGGCTGGGAAAACGGCGCCCCCAGCGCGTAGAATAGCGCCGGCGCCCCCCCCCAGGCGGCCCAAAATAGCGTCGTGTTTCGGCCTGGGAGGGCACAACGGCTAGAGATGCCCTGACACGGGCAATACCACAGTGGGCGTACTGCTAAGGATGAGTCCAACAGGCCGAGGCAAATGGAAGCACGTTTTATCCGCATTTTATCCGTTTGCGTCGAGGATGGACGTGTGTCCGGCACATGTCCGTCCCTTTCCGGCCACTTCACCCAATGAGCCGGCGCATTGAGTTCGCTCAGACAGGGTTTTGATAATTTTGATCATTTTTTGCCATGGTGGTTGCATTGCAATGAAACAAGTATATATCAAGGAAAATAAACCTAAAATAAAACATAATCCCGGTCTCACACAGGTCATGTCTGGATACATACCCAAAATATTACAAATCCCGGTCATCGGCCATGTTTTTCCGACCATATCGATCATAGTTCAACACCAGCATGCAACATAATAAATAGAAGGACCGAGATTTGGTCAATCTTGATCCATGCAGTACCTTTGCTTCTTGAGGTAGTAGGCCTTCCTCCTATGGGTGAAGGCCGAGAGATCCATGTCCATGATAATGGCCTCCTCGGCGCGTAAGGCGAGATCAAGATCCTTGGCCTTCAGCTCGACATCCCTGACCTTCACGTCGGCCTCCTTTGCTCTTTGACGAGGGGTGTCCTCGGCAAATCCCATGGTTAGGTACCTAGGGTTGATTATGTGGTAGAGAACGCGTAGTACTGGTAGACTCGACGGCTGACAAGCGAGAGTTTACCCAGGTTCGGGGCCCTCGATTGAGGTAAAACCCTTACTCCTGCTTGTCTGGATTTGATCTTGTGAATATGCGGTTACAGGGGTCCGGCGAGCTGTTTGTCTCGTCGGGATTGTGGTGGCTATGAATTGCTTGACCTAATCGGTTACCCTCCTGGCCTTTATATAGGAGGCCAGGTCCTGGATACGTAACCGACTAGGTTTACATATGGAAAGTTCTAACCGACTATGATTTATCTAATTTTAGGAAACTTCTCTTCGTCTGGCTTCTTTCTTCACGGGCTTCTTTAACTCTGGGCTTCTACTGGGCTTCGCCTGTACCAGGTACCTTCACGCCGTGGTACCCGAAGGGTATATCCATGTCAGTAGCCCCCGAGTGCTTGCTTGATTACGGAGAATCATGGATGCACTCCACATGTGTTATTTTTCTGAACAGTATATATGTTTTTATGCAATCTTGGGGATTTTAGCATAGTAGGCCCAGAATACTCAAAACTGGTTAACTACACATTCGGGTAAAACCTTACTAGCTTTCAATCAAACCCGAGTCCCCGGACTCGAATCTGGAACATACTCGAAACAACTTTTGCCTGGGGATTATAGCTTGGCAGGCCTGACTCACTCGAAGAAAGTTGAATTCAGTTAACTACGCATTCGGGTAAAACCATACCAGCTTTCAATCAAACTCGAGTCCCCGGACTCGAATCTGGAACATTTTTTATGTATTTGCCTAGGGATCTTGACTTAGTAGGCCTGAACTTACTCGAATCAACGATGTCAGTTAACTGCTCATTAGGGCAACACCATACTAGCCTTCAATCAGATTCGAGTCCCCGGACTCGAACCTGGAACACACTAGACAGATTCGACTCAGGCCGCTTGGGGGCTTACTGATTTGTTCTGCAGATCATATTTGCTACCCGACGCGTCCGTCAGGATTTTCATCATGTCTGTTGACACGGAAAAACTTAAGGGAAAGCACTGCCGGAGTGTCCCTTAGCCCAGCTCGATTAATATCGGCAGGTCTTATCTTTGCATTTGCGTATGCAGCATCCGAGACTTTTTTGATTGACATAGTCCGGGAATTTTATGAATTATGTTTGTGAAATTAAAGGACATTGCCGAAATGAATCAGTCGAGTCAACTTTGTCGAGTGAGTAATTTTTACCTTTTTAGAAGCTTTATGGGAGCGCAACAGCGCTCCCATGGGAGTAGCCCCCGAGATTGTGGTTTATTGTTTGCAATAGAGGACAATCTTAAATTATGTTCTGCATGTCTTCAATCGAAGAATTTTTTATGTATGCTCCCATGGGAGTATATGTAGCAGTCGAATCCTCTGTCGATTGCAATCTGTATTATGCGTCGATTGTACTTTTGAATCCGTTACTCGACCATGGATGTTGTTTCTTCTTCTGACATCATCCGTGACATCTTAGGTGCGCGCTCGCTGTTTTGACAAGACGTGTCAATGTGGGCCTTTTTCTCAGAGTTTTGACCGCTGAGGACGCCGTTTCAGTCCTGATTTGACCGGATGTGACGCATTTTTCGCTGTGCCATCATAACTTCCTTGGGTTTTGTGCGTAGTGGGCGAGGCCGTGAATCCAGCACTACCTCTTCCCACAGGTACCCTGGTAAGGGAAAAGAGTGCGTCTGAAACCTGCTGGCCCATATATGTTTTGTTACATTGGTATGACTACTCCCTATTGGAACAACACCAGGGATCGTCTGAGCTGTTTGGTAACTCTTGCATTGATGACTTGTTTGCGCCGGCATCGTAGCTTGATCTTTCATGTGTGAAGACAGCCTCGAAACCTTTCTTGTGTCTTTGCTGAGGTATCTGCTCTTTTTCTTGGGAGGATCTTGTCCGTTCCCATATGATGTGCCTTTCTGCACACCCTTCGAGTGGCAGTATTGCTTGAGCTTTGTCTGTCTTTTGAGTGTGTTCCTTAGATTGTGCTGCAGCGTCTATGATGATACCATTTAGGGTTTCGAAGTTTGAGATGATGATGCCGCCTTTTATGGTCATGGCCAAACTTGTGGTTGATGCGTTGGGGTGAGCCACTTTTACCGCCGCCCCGAGTGTGGGATCATCCTTGTCCGGCTTCTTTTTTGTGATTACGACTGCCGGAGTGGGCTGAGGATGCCACTTTTTGACTGATCTGTGCCTGACTCGCCTGAAGAAAACGTCTGGCGGTATTTGCGCCTTTGCTGACCCAATATTGGCCAATTTACTTGCTTGTTTGTTGCGAGTGCGGGTCACATGTTGCAGTTGGCAACTGCGAAACCTTTTTTGCAATGTGTCATAGTGGTCTTTATATGCAGCTAGGCTAGCCACCTTGCCCCTTCCTGCTCCTATTGCGTTTTGTGCAATTATGCTGGAGTTTCCGCGGATGATAATTTCGTCTGCTCCTGAAGCTTTTGCCAATCGCATTCCTTGGAATAGGCCTTCATAGTCTGCTTCAACTTTTGACGGGAAGGGGAAATCTATCTGTAAGACATAATTAAGTCTTTCACCGCCTGGTGATATGAGTGTCGTACCTGCGCCTATGCCTTTTCTCCCTTTCGATCCTTCGAAATATAATACCCAAATATCGGGTCTATCAAGATCGTCGATCTGCTGGTCGTCTTCCTCCTCCAATGGTTCGATTGTCCATATGGCATGTACTTCATGTATGACAGTTTCGACTGCCTGTTTTTTGAGCTCTGGTTCCATTACGGAATTTCTGTCAGGTGATTGTTCCACAAGAAATTGCTCTGTTCGAAACGCTTCTGAGATTTTACTAAAGTCTCGATCGCATGCATCGGATCTCTGGAAGTTGCCATTGACTGTTATTACTCCCTTTGGTCCTGGCATCTTGAGCTTTAGATAGGCGTAGTGTGGAACAGCCATGAACCTTGCGAACGTCGGACGCCCAAGTATAGCGTGATATTGTGACTTCCAGTCGACGACTTCGAACTCAATCGACTCGGTTCTAAAGTGTTCAGGGGTCCCGAATGTAACATCGAGCTGGACTGTACCTTTCGGGTGTACTGCTCTGCCTGGGACGATGCCATGGAAGGTGTTTGTCGATTCTGGTAGATTATCGACTGCCTTGTTCATCCTTCGCAGGGTATCCGTGAAGATTATGTTGAGGCCACTGCCTCCATCCATGAAGACCTTGGTCATGGCGTAATTGCCAATTTGCGCATCGAGTACAAGGGCTGCGTGCCCTGGTCGGTACACTGCTGGCGGGTGATCCTCTCGGTTGAAGGTAATTGGAACTTCGGATCCTTTCAAAAATTCTGGAATAGCTGGGGTGCCATGACCGCCATGTTGACGTGTCGTGTGTGCAATTTCTGTTCTCGATTGGACGGTCGCCCTTTTTGGATCATGTTCACTTGGCCTCGAGTGGGAGGGTATTGCTGTTCCTCTCCCTGGGGTATTTGATGTATGGCTGCTGCCACTTGTGTTCCTCCGTTATGTTGTACGGGCACCATGTACACTGGCGCTGGTTGTATTTGCTGCTGTGCTGGATATGCCTGAGCAGGCTGTGCTTGCTGTGGAACAGAGTATGCTTGAGTATGCTGTACTTGCTGTGGCGCAGAATACACCTGAGCTTGTTGCACATGTTGCGGCGTAGAGTACACTTGAGCTGGTACCGCTTGCGTGTGGGTTGCTGCGATTGGTTGTGCTTGCGTCAGTTGCGGTGGAGCGCGTCCTTCCTTTTGCAGGCGTAGTACGTACTCGATTGCCAACTGGTCGAATTCCCTGCAGTTCTTTAGTGAATGATTAGAACGTAACCTACCGTCGTCTCCCTTGTATAGGTGAAATCTGCAGTAATCGTCCATCCGCTCTTCGAGTGATCGCTCTGGCTCTTTGTCTGTTCGTCTGCGCCATTCAGGCCTTCTGTAACTGTCTCGGTTGTCGCGTCCGCGATAATTGTCACGGCGATCATCTGAGCGGCGATCTCGACTGTCTCTTCGGTCGTCTGTACGATGGTCTCGATTGTCTCGGTTATCTTCAGGATGTTTGACAGTTTGGTCTCGACTATCTCGCGGCTGGGCGAACCCTGCTCCTACGAAACTTGGCTTGTCATCATCATAGTGGCGATATTTGCGCTTGCGCCTTCTATCATCCCGATAGTTGTCTCTACGATCTCGATTATCTCTGTCGTGGTTGTCGTGTGATGGCGTAGGTTGATTGCCTCTTACTGAGTCTTCTCCGTTTGCCCACTTCGTTGCGATTGCCATGAGGGCTGCCATTGTTTTTGGGTCTTCTCGTCCGAGCATCTCCCTGAAATCTTTCCTCCACAAGCCTTCCTTGAAGGCGTCGATTGCCCTATCTTCTGATACATGTCCTATCGAGTTGCGGATGGTGGTCCATCGCCTTATATATGATCGCAACGACTCGTCCGGGCCTTGCTTACATGTTTTGAGTTCTTCAAATGTTTTGGGCCTGTCACATAAGGGTCCGAAGTATCTGACGAAATCATCGCGGAATTGCTCCCACGAGTCGTAATATGACTCGGGTAACGATTTGAGCCAATCGCGAGCTGCTCCTTCCATCATGAGTTGTATGTACTGCATTGCTGTAGTTGTTGTGCCACGCTGACAGCCGACGGCTAATCTGTAATCTTCTAACCAGCCTGAGGGCTCCTGTTTGCAATTGAATTTTGGCGTTGCTGCGAGTGAGAACTTCTTGGGCATGCGAGCTTCCCGAATTCGTCGAGTGAAGCACAATGCTCCGCATGGCCCTATGTCTGCCCCTGAGTCAGAGCTGCTGCTATATGACCTTCTAGATCGGCTCCTCCGATGGCGCGAGCTTCTTCTGTCGCTTCTTCCCCTAGGGCTTCGACTGCGACGATCCCGATATGTTTCTCGTGCGGGTGTGGTTTGCGTTGGCTGTATGGCCTTTGTCGCAATCGCCAGTTGCTTGTATAGTTGAAGGTGATGATCTCTCTTTGGATCTCCCACTGGAGGTTCGATTGTTTTGAGGTAGTTGCCCAATGTCATCAGTGCTCCAACTGGCTCAGTTGGTATGATCAGTCCTTCCCTATCCACTTCCATAAAAGCTGGGTCAAGGTTTCGAGTGATTGCAGCTCGATCCGCTTCACCCAGGTTGAGCCTTGGCCTATTTGCGGGATCGTGTCTCCCAGTAGAACTCATGGATAGTGCCTTTCGCCTGGCGCTTGATATGCTCGCCTGTTTTCTGCGTTCCTCGAGTGTAGCTCTGTAATTGTTCAGTCGAATATTTTCTTGCCAGTTGAAGTATGCGTAAGTCATCTGTTCTTCTGGAGTTGCGTCGATTGGCATCATCGCGCAATTTTTTATGATTTGATCCACTTTCTCCGCTGTTTCAGCCGTGATGGTTAGGGTGGTCCTTCCGTCAGGCATGGTAACTGTGCATGGAAATTGTGTGGGTCGACGACATGCTGCTGCCGCGGATGTTTCTGCGGCGCTTGCGGTATACACCTGGTAAGGTATTACTTGGTTGGCGATCTCCACGCTGCTGACACGTACCATGGACTCGGCGTCTTCATCCAAACTCATGTCGGAGTTACTCGGTTTGCTGTTGGTTTTGCCGTAGTCGAGTTGATCGTCGATTGTCTTGTCCAAGCTTCTGGTATTGCACGTGAAGATCTCGTGGTTGGCCTGCACCTCAGGGCCATTAAAGTCGGCTAGGTAAATGCTGTCATCGAGGTTTTCCTTGCTTTGCGGGAGGTTTGTGCAGTCGAAGTTGCCTTCGAGTGACTCAGCCGAGTTGTTTGGACGGAACACAGATTCGACTTCGCTTCCTCCAAAGTTTTTGGCCACTGCTTTGCGAAATTCTTCGTCGTCCATCGAAGTTGCAGAGTCACTTGGTGTTTGGATCGGTGCGATCTGTGATGATGTTGCTGCCGAGATTGAAGGTGTTGCGGATGCAGTCGACAGATTGTCGAGTATCTCCATGTCGATTGTGTCCAACAGATCCTGCACACCATCTTTATCAACGAAAAAATTTAAGTCACCAACAGTAACGTCCAAACCTGATTCTAGACTCTCGAAGGCCTGTTGAGCTTCGATTGAATGTGGTTTGAGCCTCCTTGGAGAAATTGGCGAGTGTTCGCTTTTTGAGTTTGCTCCAGTCGATGGGATCGGCGAGTTGCCGTCTGAAGTTATGATCGGCGATCCGCCGTTTGGTGAGGCGATCGGTGAATTACCGTGTGAAGGAGAGGTTGTCGAGTGACCACCTGATGATGAAACCGGCGAGGCCGTGAATCCAGCACTACCTCTTCCCACAGACGGCGCCAATTGACGAGGGGTGTCCTCGGCAAATCCCATGGTTAGGTACCTAGGGTTGATTATGTGGTAGAGAACGCGTAGTACTGGTAGACTCGACGGCTGACAAGCGAGAGTTTACCCAGGTTCGGGGCCCTCGATTGAGGTAAAACCCTTACTCCTGCTTGTCTGGATTTGATCTTGTGAATATGCGGTTACAGGGGTCCGGCGAGCTGTTTGTCTCGTCGGGATTGTGGTGGCTATGAATTGCTTGACCTAATCGGTTACCCTCCTGGCCTTTATATAGGAGGCCAGGTCCTGGATACGTAACCGACTAGGTTTACATATGGAAAGTTCTAACCGACTATGATTTATCTAATTTTAGGAAACTTCTCTTCGTCTGGCTTCTTTCTTCACGGGCTTCTTTAACTCTGGGCCTCTACTGGGCTTCGCCTGTACCAGGTACCTTCACGCCGGGGTACCCGAAGGGTATATCCATGTCACTCTTACCTCGACCTCCTTGGCCCTAGCCTCGCCTTCCCGTGCTGGCCGGGGCGGGTCGGTAGAACTTCATCTTCTTCGGCATTGTAATCGTCATCGGCGTACTGATCTTTGTCCCTGACCATGTCCTGGAGGATGTCCTGCCCACCGTAGAGGTCTGAAAGGGCATGGCGCCCCCATGTGTGGTTTTGGTAATTAATGACAATCCCTATGGACTAATGGTTGCATTGAGTTCTACTTGTAGTGTTTGTCCATATGCCATGCTTGAACTCCATACGTTGGATTCAAGGTTGATGCCATGAGTATATTGATATAATGAAGTATTTGGCATCAAGATCATAGAGTTGAGCATATTGCAAGTATGTCTTGAAGAAAAGAATTATGTGATCATTCATGGTTATCTTCAAGACATCATCTATTGAAAAGAGAAGAAAAGATACAAGGTTGATCAAAGTATTGATCAACACACAAAGCTACAAGATGTACCAAGTGGGATCATGTATCTCTTGGTATGGTAAGCAATTGTCCATATAGCTTTGTGAACTAACCCATGATATGTGTGTAGCATTTCTATGTGTAGTTAGGTATCTTTCTATGGGCTTGCATCAAATGATTTCATATGGCCCATGATCGATGACGTAAAGTGGTGATCGTCATCAATGTTGAGAAGCGCAAGTTCAAGAGGAGCATCTCGAAGAAATCCTAGGCTTGAATCTTGCCACCCATTTAGAGATAATGTTCATGTGAAGATGTGCCTAAGAGAGGCTCTCCCATAGTGCAGTATGGGGGAGCAATGTTTGGGTCTTCACCAAGCGAAGCGCAATTAAGAAAGGTGGTCCACTTGAAGAGATCAAGATCGACGTCATCTAGCTCAAGTGGAATGCGCAAGGCAAAGGTATGATAGGGTTTCTATTTTACCGGTCTCGTGGTACTAGTTGGGAGACCGGGTTATAGGATACATACCGTACTATAAAGAGGGGCTCTCGATTGAGCTTTAGCGTATCAGTTGGAGAGAGCTCAAACCTTTGCATACTTGCCTTCATCATTTTTCTTGGTTCTTATTTGGATTTTCTCCTTGTTGGGTTTTGGTGCTTGTTGTGATCTTCATGACAAGCCCAAGTTCTCCGAAAACGGATTTCGTATGGAAAACTTGTTGCGTTTTCAGGTTGGAAATATTATCGGTCCACCTTCGA
The DNA here is from genome assembly GCA_947311845.1 of Poa pratensis. NCBI lineage: Eukaryota > Viridiplantae > Streptophyta > Magnoliopsida > Poales > Poaceae > Poa > Poa pratensis. The sequence goes on along the minus strand of CAMZMU010000073.1, from coordinate 28,814,442 downwards.
GATAGGGTCCACACCTTCCCATGTGTTGTATCCCCTCTATATTTGTGACCCTTAATATTTCCACTTTTTGTAGTAAAGCTCTTGTCGCTACCTTTCCAACAGAATTGGATTCATCTCGTTTGGAGCTTCCTTGCAAAAGTTATTGCGGTTCTCTTTTTCTGGTTCTGCAGTTTCTTCTTAGGCCGGTAGTACCGACCTTAGCCCGGTACTACCGGGTGACACCTTGCGGAACTACCGCGGCCAGTACCGGGCCCAGTACCGGATCTCCAAATGCTCTCTGGACTCGCTCGATTTAATCCGGTAGTAGCCCCGGTAGTAGCGCGGTACTACCGGGTGGGGAGCACTATCGGACCAGGCGGTCCGGTACTACCGATGCGCGCATGGAGGAGGTGTTGACCATTCTGTCACCAGGCCGTCCGTTCCCTGTCAGCCGGTACTACCGGGCGAGGCCCGGTACTACCGCTGCGGCCTTGCAACGGGCAGATTTTTGAGAGGACCTTTTTAAGGGGGTTTCTTCCCCAACAGTTCTCTCCTCTCTTGAGCTAGCTTTTCCCCTCTCTCTCCTCCATTGTTGACCTTTGGAAAAGCTTGCCTTCCTCTCAATCCCTCCCATGATTCTTGCATATCTTTGAGGGAATTTGAGAGGAGATCAAGATCTACATATTCATCCAATCCATTCCTCCTCTAAGTGAGGGGAACCTAGTAGATCGTGATCTTGAAGTTCCATTTGTTGAGTTCTTCCATGTTCTTCCTCTCTTCTCCCCCCACAAGCATTAGTTGCTTTTGGTGGGATTTGGGAGTGAAGGATTTGACCACTTCTAGTGGTCTTGCCTTCTTGCATCGGTTGCATCGGTTTGAGTTCTCCACGGTGATTCGTGGAAATCGAAGCTGAGAAGCTTGTTACTCTTGGGTACTTGGGGTGCCCTAGAGCTTGTCCTCTTGGGTACTTGGAGTGACCTAGACGGTCCTTGTTGATCTCGGAGTTTTGGTGGCTCGCGGGATAGTTGGGAGCGTCCAATTAAGTTGTGGAGTCGCACCCCAACCTTGTGATTCTTGTGGCTTTGGGAGCCGCGGGAATTCGGTGAGAGCCTCCAATTAAGTTGTGGAGTGTGCCTCATCCTTGTACGGGTTCGGTGACCACCCTCAAGTGTCCCATAGTGGTTCGTGGCACTCCGCATTGGTGGAGGCACGAAGGAGATTACGGTGTGCCATTTGACGGCTATTCGGGGATCACTTTGTGACTCCGCACCGCTCCAACGGAGACGTAGCTTCCATTGGGAAGTGAACTTCGGGATAAATCATCGTCTCCAAGTGCCTCGGTATTTCTATACCCGAGCTTCTTACTTATGCTATTTACTTTGTGATAGCCATCGAGCTTGAAGTAATATATCTTGCTATCACATATTTGCTTATCTTGTTTAGCATAAGTTGTTGGTGCACATAGGTTAACCTAGCTTGTTTAGGTTTCGTGCTTGATAAATTAAACGCTAGTTTTATTCCGCATTTATTCAAGCCTAAACCGCAAAGAATTTTAATCACCTATTCACCCCCCCTCTAGGCGACATCCGTGTCCTTTCAAGGTCCTCCTCCTCGTGGCACCTACGGTCACCCGGCGATGGCCTGGGCAATTCGCCGAACAGGTTACTGATACGTCTCAAACGTATCTATAATTTCAGATGTTTCATGTTTGTTTTATATATCAATGTCACATGTTTTATATACACTTCATAGCATTTTTTATGCATTTTCTGGGACTAACCTATTAACAAGATGCCACAGTGCCAGTTCCTGTTTTCTGTTGTTTTTCTATTCCAGATAATTGCTTAAGGAAATATTTTCGGAATTGGACGAAACAAGGACCCAACCTCCTCTTTTTTCCGACACGTCAACAGAGTCCAAAGCAGAGAAGGAGGGGAGCCACGAGCCAACCACACCATGTGGTGGCGCGCCCCCCTCTGACCGCGCCGCCACGTGGTGAGGGTCCCTTAGAGCGCCACCGACCATCGTCCTTTTGCCTATTTATTGCCCCCGACGCGAAAACCCTAAAACGATTCGTCATATTCCACGAAAAGTTCCGCCGCTCCGCCGCCATCGAAGATAGGTTTCGGGGCTCAGAAGTTCCTGTTCCGGCATCCTGCCGGGACGTGGATTGACCCCCGGAGCCATCTCCATCGACTCCACCGCCTCCACTTCGACTCCATGATGGTTTGTGAGTAGTTCCCCCATGGACTACGGGTTCTTGGTTGTAGCTAGTTGGTACTCTCTCTCCCATGTTGTTCAATACAATAGTCTCATGAGCTGCCTTACATAATTGAGATTCATCTGATGTAATTGGTGCTGTGTTTGTTGGGATCCGATAAATTGTGGAATTGTGATCAGATTGTTCATCATGTTATCATACTATTGTTTATTCAAGATCTTGCATGCTCTCCGGTACTTGTGGTTACCCTGATCAAGTAGTTGCCTGTATCTCCAAGAGGGAGTATTTATGCTAGATGGTGGGTTCATGCCTCCATTTAACTTGGGATAGTGCCAGAAAGTTCTAAGTTTGTGGATGTGCTGTTGCCATTAGGGGTAAAACAACAATGCTTTGTCCAATGATAATTGTGTTGTTTATATTATGCACTTTACTTAATGCAATAATCTGTTGTTTGCAACTTAATACTGGAAGGGGTGCGGATGCTAACCTGAAGGTGGATTATTTAGGCACAGAAGCATGCTGGATAGCGGTCTGTGTATCTTGTTGTAATGCCCAATTAAATACTACAGTAAACTTTATCTTATCATAGCATGCATTGTCATGCCCTCACAATTATCAATTGCCCAACTGTAATTTGTTCACCCTACACATGTTATTTGTTTGGAGAGTTACCAATAGTGTAGATAGGTGGGAACCCCGGTCCATCTGTCATCATCAAATACTCATTCGGTCCTATATGCCATTAGAAGTAGTATCAACTATTTTCTGGTGCCATTGCCTCTGTGTTACTGCTACTGCTGTTGTGTTACTGTTACTATTGCTCTCATATTACTGCTGCTTTCACATCACCCCTGTTACTAGTGCTTTTCCAGGTGCAGCTGAATTGACAACTCCGCTGTTAAGACTTATAAGTATTCTTTGTGTAATACCCAGGATTTTCGAGTTATTAATTATTTTGGGTAAAATAATACTTGGTTTTAAATTATTTTGTTTGTGCTAATTTTTGGTGTTCTCGAAAATAAGAGAAGTTAATTTCTATAGAAAGCTGACCTTGCTTTTGGTTGATCACTAACTAGTACTAATGCATCCATCGATGGAGCAAGGTAGAAGAAGTACGTGCATGCATGTAATCTTTGGATGCAACGTGGCCTGATACTAGAGGAGGTTGGAACGTTGTGGCCTTGCTAGTCGGCAGATATTTTTCCCTGTCTTGCTATGCTGGCGGTACCTCATTGATTAGTCACTAGCTACGTGGAGGCTGGCATGCAGGGCACCCCTTGATATTTTCTTCAGCCTAGTCGGTAGCCGAAGCTTAGCAGAGAAGGATGCCTAGATATTTTTTTAGCCAGCGTGGCTCCTCTTATAAATAGGCAGCGCTTTGCTGCTGCTACTCTCACTTCCTCGTTCGACCAATCCGAAAACTAGAGAGCGAGTGAGAGAGAGAGAGAGAGCTCGGCCAAGAAGACCATGTATGCACAACACAACTGGGAAATACATCGTCGAGGATGCTGCTGATTGAAGAGGCAATATGTGAAATCGTTTGGATAGGCGGCGAGTGGAGGCTGCCATATCATCTTCGCAGGCCGTATTCTTTTGGCGTATTGGAGTATGAGCTCGTAGGCGGATTTTATCTACCAGCTGGAGTTGTGTTTTTTGATAGCTGTGGCGTATCTAATTAAGGCAAGCGGTTCTTATATCTCTCATATATTTTGTACAATATGCTTTGATGTGAATGTGCATGATACCGTATTGGTACGAGCTTTGTGTTGATATACGAGGCTAATGCGCTGGTGTCGTTACGGTGATGGATCCGTAGGAGCCACCGGTACGAGCCGGGCTTAGCACGTGTATTCGACATGCAAATGAACACAACGTTTTTATAGAATAAACTTGGTGCTACGAAGGTGATCGTATTGTACCGGTCACAGTACAGGTATGGGACTGTCTGAGTTCTCCGCGAGGGGCGGCCCTTGAATGGAAAGTGTCGGTGATGGATCCGTAGGAGCGACCGACATCGAGTAGGTCAGGGTGTCCGGTGTCCGAGCGGGTGAAAGGGCTCAGCTCGTTCTGGAATCCTGTGTGGTTCTGGGCGAGGCTGTCGATGTCGGAGTACCCCTCTTAAGAGTGTAAAAGCGTGAATATTCACCCCTGTGATTCCCGGGTAGGGAAACTCACTTTCATGTGTGGCACCATGTGTTTTAATCTGCTTAACAACTTAACAACACAATGATTGTTTTACTGCTATTTCGAAAACCTAGTGTATTTTACAAAGTATATGAAAATGTATGAATTGTTTGCTGAGTATAACTCCTGTTGTACTCACCCTTGTTTCTTCTGTTTTTTTTTAATGTTATCAGAGTTCGCAGCGGAAGCCGTCGTATCCGAGGAGTAGGCTGGACCAGTGGTGGGAAACGACTAGAGAATTTACTCTTATAATTGTAATAATCCTGTAAAATGAATAGAATGAGCTGTTTGAGATCCACTGTGCTGGTTTATGCCTGCTTTTCTAGCCTTGCGCGTGTATAGACTTTCGGGTCTATAGGCGCGCGGCGGCTGTCATTCTACCGGGCCGGGTCTCGGGGCGTGACAGTTTAAGTGGTATCAGAGCTCAAGGTTTAGGTCACGCTGGGTTAAATGGATAGAGCGGTAGCTTAGCTTTGCGACTAACTTGTATGCATGTTTTGTTTACTGCTAACATTCATGCATGTTTGTTTGCTCTAATGTGTAGAGATATTTGTTAGATCTTTGATTTGATCGCAAGTTAAAAGCTTCTGTTTTGTTTAGGCCAAATCTTCCATGGTTTAAAAATGAAAAGTGTTTTTGTTTTGAATTTCGAGGACGAAATTCTTTTAAGGTGGGGAGGATGTAATACCCAGGATTTTCGAGTTATTAATTATTTTGGGTAAAATAATACTTGGTTTTAAATTATTTTGTTTGTGCTAATTTTTGGTGTTCTCGAAAATAAGAGAAGTTAATTTCTATAGAAAGCTGACCTTGCTTTTGGTTGATCACTAACTAGTACTAATGCATCCATCGATGGAGCAAGGTAGAAGAAGTACGTGCATGCATGTAATCTTTGGATGCAACGTGGCCTGATACTAGAGGAGGTTGGAACGTTGTGGCCTTGCTAGTCGGCAGATATTTTTCCCTGTCTTGCTATGCTGGCGGTACCTCATTGATTAGTCACTAGCTACGTGGAGGCTGGCATGCAGGGCACCCCTTGATATTTTCTTCAGCCTAGTCGGTAGCCGAAGCTTAGCAGAGAAGGATGCCTAGATATTTTTTTAGCCAGCGTGGCTCCTCTTATAAATAGGCAGCGCTTTGCTGCTGCTACTCTCACTTCCTCGTTCGACCAATCCGAAAACTAGAGAGCGAGTGAGAGAGAGAGAGAGAGCTCGGCCAAGAAGACCATGTATGCACAACACAACTGGGAAATACATCGTCGAGGATGCTGCTGATTGAAGAGGCAATATGTGAAATCGTTTGGATAGGCGGCGAGTGGAGGCTGCCATATCATCTTCGCAGGCCGTATTCTTTTGGCGTATTGGAGTATGAGCTCGTAGGCGGATTTTATCTACCAGCTGGAGTTGTGTTTTTTGATAGCTGTGGCGTATCTAATTAAGGCAAGCGGTTCTTATATCTCTCATATATTTTGTACAATATGCTTTGATGTGAATGTGCATGATACCGTATTGGTACGAGCTTTGTGTTGATATACGAGGCTAATGCGCTGGTGTCGTTACGGTGATGGATCCGTAGGAGCCACCGGTACGAGCCGGGCTTAGCACGTGTATTCGACATGCAAATGAACACAACGTTTTTATAGAATAAACTTGGTGCTACGAAGGTGATCGTATTGTACCGGTCACAGTACAGGTATGGGACTGTCTGAGTTCTCCGCGAGGGGCGGCCCTTGAATGGAAAGTGTCGGTGATGGATCCGTAGGAGCGACCGACATCGAGTAGGTCAGGGTGTCCGGTGTCCGAGCGGGTGAAAGGGCTCAGCTCGTTCTGGAATCCTGTGTGGTTCTGGGCGAGGCTGTCGATGTCGGAGTACCCCTCTTAAGAGTGTAAAAGCGTGAATATTCACCCCTGTGATTCCCGGGTAGGGAAACTCACTTTCATGTGTGGCACCATGTGTTTTAATCTGCTTAACAACTTAACAACACAATGATTGTTTTACTGCTATTTCGAAAACCTAGTGTATTTTACAAAGTATATGAAAATGTATGAATTGTTTGCTGAGTATAACTCCTGTTGTACTCACCCTTGTTTCTTCTGTTTTTTTTAATGTTATCAGAGTTCGCAGCGGAAGCCGTCGTATCCGAGGAGTAGGCTGGACCAGTGGTGGGAAACGACTAGAGAATTTACTCTTATAATTGTAATAATCCTGTAAAATGAATAGAATGAGCTGTTTGAGATCCACTGTGCTGGTTTATGCCTGCTTTTCTAGCCTTGCGCGTGTATAGACTTTCGGGTCTATAGGCGCGCGGCGGCTGTCATTCTACCGGGCCGGGTCTCGGGGCGTGACACTTTGTCTCCCCTTGTGTCGAATCAATAAATTTGGGTTTTACTTCCCTCGAAAACTGTTGCGATTCCCTATACTTGTGGGTTATCAGTTACGCGCGCCCTGGGCGACCACTACCAGCGCAGCTGCACGCGCGGCTGCAGTCTGCAGCGCGGGCGAGTGTGCGGATAAAGGTGTGGCGGGCGTGTTGAGATCAAGAGTAAGTACCTCGACTGCGGATTCGCCTGAGGTATGGGAAACCCGCAGCGGCATGTTCCCGGGAGGTATTGATGCATGTAAAATGCATACATGAACTTTGCATTGTATTACTTATATTTCACAAACCATCATGGAGTCGAAGTGAAGGCGGTGGAGTCGATGGAGATGGCTCCGGGGGTCAATGCCTGTCCCGGCAGGGTGCCGGAACAGGAACTTCTGACCCCCGAAACTTGTCTTCGATGGCGGCGGAGCTGCGGAACTTTTCGTGGAATCTGACTCTTTTTCTTAGGGTTTTCGCGTCGGGGGCAATATATAGGCGAAATGACGATGGTCGGTGGGGACCCGAGGGCCCCACACCATGCCACGGCGTGGTCAAAATGTGGGTCGCGCCACCACATGGTGTGGCTGGCTCGGTGCCCGTCTTCGTCCCTCCTTCGGACTCCGTGTACGTGACATAAAAATAGGAACCTGAGCTTTTGTTTCGTCCAATTCCGAAAATATTTCCAGAACAGCTTTTCTGAAATACAAAAATAGCAGAAAACAGGAACTGGCATTGTGGCATCTTGTTAATAGGTTAGTCCCAGAAAATGCATAAAAATGCTATGAAGTGTATATAAAACATGTAGCAATTGGCATAATATCAATATGGAACATCCGAAATTATAGATACGTTTGAGACGTATCAAGCATCCCCAAGCTTAGTTCTACTCGTCCTCGAGTAGGTAAAATGATAAAAACAAAATAATTTCTGAGGTGACATGCTACCAACATAATCTTGATCTAATAGTGATGTAAGGCATGTGAGCTGAGATCAAATCATTCAAAGCAAATGTCTATAATTAATATTAAATAAGAGATAATAAAGCAAGTTAGTTAAACAAGCTAAAAGTTTTCAGGAATGATTGCTTTAAAGACATGAAACCGTACAAGGTTCATTAAAGATGTTTTAAGTATCCAGTGTAGGAGTTATATCCTTCAATTCCAAGCATCAAGCAAATTTTCACAACATAGAGTACGGATCCAGTCAAGTAAAAATAAACATGAACGTCATGAATAAACTGTTTCGAAGCCTATTCAACCGGTGAGCGTAAGCATTTGGCATTGGCACCAGGATGTTATGGCTAAGAGAACATTAATGGGGGTTTGGAAGGCCAATGGAAGAAAGTCTCACAAAGTTATAAGTGATCATTAGACAAGAGGAAGTTTTATAATCGAAACTATGTAAGGAGTAGTGATTGCCATGCAACGGATGCACATAGAGCTATATGTGTATGAAAGCTCTCCAATGGAACTAGTGGGGGTGCATCCAACTTGGTCGCTCACGAAGATCTAGAGCACTTTTGAGGAAGCTCATCACTGAAATATACAACCCAACTTCTATAGTGTAAATTTCCCACATTGTTATACTAGTAAAACATGAAAACTCTCTCACATGGAGTATAGCTGCTAAACATGAGCACAAATGATGACTATGAATAATGCAGGTGCTGAAACATGAGCACAAGTGTGGATAAATGATAGTAGTGTTGCCCCTTTTTCTTTATTCTTTTTTTCTTTTTTTCTGTTTCTCTTTTCGATGGCCTCCATGGCTCTTTTCACATTTAGGGACAACATTCTAATATGACAACACACTTTTTGGTACAAATAACTCATAAGAACAAAACATCATGTATCAAACTGTATGCCTCTGCCAGTGTAGCAGGATGTACAATGATCTAGCGTAACATGGGTAAACCACACATCAGCTGTATAGAATCACGCAAAGCAATATATAAATGATAAATGACAACAAGTCAGGTAATGTAAGATGGAAGTTGCATGGCAATATATCTCGGAACAGCTATGAAAATGCTGTGGTAGGTAGGTATGGTGGCTGTTTTGAGGAAGATGTATGGGCTTATGTGTAGGAGAACAAGAGAAAGTCCTCCCACGGGTTTGGATGTACTGGCGAAGTATACACAGCTCTCAATGTGAGCAGAAGGCAATGCACAACACCGAACAGGGTAGCAAATTTGGATGGTGGAAGTGCCAAAAACCGTAGCTTAACATTAGTCAAAAAGAACTCACAAGATTATTGCAAACAACTAGCAGGTTCAACATTAAGAGCATGATTAAAATTAACTCCAAGAAGGGCCGTTCACGGCGGCACAAGTACCCCGCTAGATCCCTCGACCTTCAGCACAACTCAGTTATTACGAATTACCTTTAGACATGGAAAGCAATCAAGTCCAACTACACCTTCAACGATTTTAGTAGAGTTTGTAGTACGGTACAAGCTTAAAGACAACAATCCACTAATGATTTTAACTTAATTAACCAGCAAGATTTACCATCTATTACTTAATACCTCAAAAGGTCTGCAAAGAATCAGGTTATCAAAATTCAATGATCTACGAGATTATGCAAGTTTTTCATTATACCACTACCACATGCAACATTTTCTGAACCAACACATCAACTAAGCAACTCTCCAAACAACAATAAGTAAAGCAAGAGAGCACTTTCTACAAAAGAACTAATAGCTCTAAACAAGAGATACTTGAAAACCAAGAGCTAGAAGTTAAACAGTGCGAAAACGAAATACTCAACAGATATAAGTGAAGAATAGGAGTATTCAAATGAAAAAGCGGAGCGTGTCTTGATACGTGCAAGGCACACATTCGTTGGGAGACCCCAAGAGGAAGGTATGATGAGTGTAGCAGCAAATTTTCCCTCAGTATGAAACCAAGATTTAATCGAACCAGTAGGAGATCAAAGACACTTCTTAAGATTGTTGTTGAAGGAGTGTAGTGCGGCGCAACACCAGTGATTCTGGTGCCAACGTGGAACCTGCACAACACAATCAAACTACTTTGCCCCAACTTAACAGTGTGGTTGTCAATCTCATCGGCTTGCTGAAAACAAAGGATTAGACGTATGGTGTGGAAAATGATGTTCGTTTGCAGAGAATGAAAAAGAACAGTGCTTGCAGTAGGTTGTATTATCTATACCTAATAATAAAAGTATTAAGGTTTCTTGTGGTACGTCATTTTTTTACCGATTTTACCCTTCACCAAATCACATATTTACCCACCACTGCCACCCATAAGTCATATGTACCGGTTCGATTTTTTATTTTCCTTCGTCCGTTTGTTTCACCTCGTCCGTCGCTTCCCATCGTTAATCTTTAAGTCACTGTTTGTCTCCTACCCCGATTACGTGCGTCCGTCGGCACTAACCCGAGTTTCTATCAAACTCGATTCCGTAATCAAATAAGATTCAGATTCTTGTCCTCTCCCCCGTGAAAATCCGCCCTTATATAGCCGCCGCTGCTCGTGATTTCCACCAAAATCCTGGGGGAAAAAGCCCACCAAATCGATTCGTCTAATCTCATCGGGGTTCGCTCGCCAAATTCCGTGGTGAACGGAGGTTCCCGATGATTCCTCTGTGCGTTGCCGGCCGTGGTCCTCCCCGCCTTCACATGCCCGATGCCTGACCTCGCCGTCCTCCCAGGCATCCTGCGAGCCACCGGCGAAGTCGCGACCACTGTGTAGTGCGATCGCGCACACGCTGCGGCTCGTACCGCCGCCGGTACTGAGGGTGGTGGTGGAGGCCATCCCCGACGTTCCGGCCACGGCCAGGCTGCTCCGCGACATGGGACTCCTCTACCACCACCTCACGTACAAGGACAACTTCACCGCCATCGGCAAGGAGCCGGGTCCACGATTGAGTAGAGGCGCGTAGAGCACGCCGGCGACGCGGGGGCCGCGCCGCCACACGTGTACACCGGTCGACGTGTGGGCTGGTGCGTGTCTTCTTGCGGCGGATAAGCTGAGCTACGTCAGCGACGACGAAATCCGGTGATGCGGCGGTGGCGACGAAGAAATCCGGCGCTGCGGTGGCAGCTCCGGCCCCGCGTCATCCTCAGTCCCGGCCCTGAGCAGGTGCGGCCCCCATTAGTCGAGGGCCCAAACTCAGGTACGTTGCTCAAAGGGCCGGCGAAAATCGAGTCTACAGAGAAGCTTCCGTCGACGGAACGATCCCTGGTTCTCCTCCAGATGCATCCGTCCCCAATCACGCCAATAATGGGGCACCCTCACCCCTTGCAGTTTCTAGCCATTTGGACTAAATTATTGGCAGCGGATACCTCGTTTTGCTGTTTTCCAATAATTCCATTCTCAATATCCAGCGTTTAGTATAATTTCCTTCAGTTTGGTCCTTTCTATGGGCAGGCTTAGAAAGATACAAAATTGATGGGGACATAGAAAGGGGATTGGCGGCGGCCGGATGGAAGGTGATTGTGGCATTAGCGGACGGTGGCGAAGGGATTGTTGGCGAATCTGGATTTCTAGATCTCGTGGCAAGCAGCAAGCAATCAGTCAAGCTTCAAGCATTTCAATCATCCAGGTGCCTTTTTTTGTCAATATCCAATATCATTTTTTGTACCTGAAACCCAACTTCCAGTATGATGTCACAATTTGTGTATTGTTGTGTTTGTGTTATTTTTTCTGAGATGTAATCTACAAAGTGTAAGTCAGGTTATAAAAAAAAGACCAAAGAAAAAGCGAGACAGTGATATCAATTTAATTTGTTACCGGTAAGATTATGATGTTAGGCAATGTTATGGAGATTTTTTTAAATCTAAGTTGCTATTTAAAATATAAAAATGTTTATTTATTTATTGATTTTGTATTATTTATTGATTTTACGTGAGCAGCCGGTGCCGGGACAAGTTCATGACCTCCGTCCATGACCATCTCCAGAGCCTCCGTCCATGGCCGTCCATGACGGCGAGCTGGAGAACTGGGCCTTGACGGCGAGCAGGGAAATCCGGGGAGTGGTGCAGGGGGAATCTGGGGAGGCGGTAACGACAGTGTAATAAGGCGCTGCCGCGGCGGGGAGAATCCAGGACGGCTGCGCGGGGAGACTCTGAGCCACCGGCGTCGGCAAGTGGTGGCCGAGCTGTTCAGCACTGGGGAAGGCTGCGCATGACGCATCCTCACCAGCATATCAACGGCCTTCCCATCACCAACGCACAGGTCGGTTTCCGCAGATTGACCTGAATTGTTAATTTTTGCTGAACATATCAAGCTTTACTTTTACTGCATTTGAATTTTGAACTGATGAATCTCTGATTAACAAAAAAAAATCTGTTCCATTCTTTGTGATTTGCAGATACAGCAACCATCTTAGATTACTCCAACTATTTTTCAGTTCGCCCAGTTCATTTGATCTACACGGCCTTCAGTTGCGTTACATAAAAAAAACAAGTCAAACATGGAACAAACAGGTCACTACTAGAGGTTTCCTATGGAAATAATTTGGATGTTCTGTGATGTTTTTTGCTAATACAAGCTAAATATTCCGATTTCTTCACGAAGTATCAAATACTTTTGTCTTTGAGCATTCCGTGAAGTTTGATGCCATGATTGTGAATATAAAATATATAATGTGTTTATATAATTTTCTAGCAGATTGTTAAAATTCTCTAAATCTATGTTTCTATTAGCTAGGTAAGTTCAGCTTGAAACACATGTGGAATACGTTTGCAAAAAATTGAAAAATATGTTAAGATCTTCGTCCCGTTGCAACGCACGGGCATATGTGCTAGTCAATGTAAAAGAATGGACCAGTGTCCACAGTTCACTAGTGGTGTCTCTCCATAAAAGATAACTAACATGTTTGGTAAACAAGCTAGGCAATTGACAATATTGAGAAGTGCAAAACAATGCATGTACAAGTTATGACGGTACAATGAGATTTATTTGGGCATTACAACATGATTCATAGACCGTAATCCAACTGCATCTATGACTAATAATTCACCTTCAGGTTAGCATCCGCACCCCTTTCATTATTAAGTTGCAAACAACAAATTATTACATTAAGCAAAGTGCATAATGTAAGCAACACAATTATCCTTAGACAAAGCATCGCTATTTTACCACTAGTGGCAACAGCACATGCACAACCTTAGAGGTTGCTGTCACTCCCCCAGATTAAATGGAGACTGAACCCACTATCTAGCATAAATACTCTCTCTTGGAGTCACAATCATCGACTTGGCCAGAGTATCAACAAGCAACGGAGAGCATGCAAGATCATAAATAACATGTATATGATAATTCAGTAATCAACTTGACATAGTATCAATATTCATCGGATCCCAGCAAACACAACATGTAGCATTACAATAAGATGATCTTGATCATGATAGGCAGCTCACAAGATCTAAACATGATGGCACAAGAGGAGAAGACAACCATCTAGCTACTGCTATGGACCCATAGTCCAAGGATGAACTACTCACACATCACTCCGGAGGCAGGCATGGCGATATAGAGCCCTCCGGTGATGATTCCCCTCTCCGGCAGGGTGCCGGGAAGAGCTTCAGAACCCTCCCGAGTTAGGGTTGACGGCGGCGGCGGCTCTGGAACTTTTCGTGGAATATGGCTCGGGTGTCTAGGGTTTTCCTGAAAAGATGAATTTATAGGCAAAGGGGCGGCGTCGGTGGACACCCGTGGGCCCCTCACCACGTGGCGGCGCGCCAGGGGGTGGGGCCGCGCCACCGTATGGTGAGGGGGCCTCGGTGCCCCTCTTCGTCTCTCCTTCGGACTCCGTGTACGTGACAGCAAAATAGGGACCTGGGCTTTTGTTTCGTCCAATTCTGAGAATATTTCCAGAACAGTTTTTCTAGAATATAAAAACAGCAGAAAACAGGAACTGGCACTGTGGCATCTTGTTAATAGGTTAGTCCCAGAAAATACATAAAAATGATATAAAGTGTAAATAAAACATGTAGCAATTGGTATAATATAAGCATGGAACATCAGAAATTATGGATACGTTGGAGACGTATCAAGCATCCCCAAGCTTAGTTCTACTCGTCCTTGAGTAGGTAAAACGATAACAACAAAATAATTTCTGAGGAGACATGCTACCACACAATCTTGATCAAATAGTATTGCAAGGCTCATGTTATGAATGAAGTGACTCAAAACAATGGTCTATAGTTTGCTAACAAGTAGATAAAGAGTAAACAACTGAATCATATAAGCAAAAACTTTTCATGAATAGTACTTTCAGGACAAGCATCAAAAAGTTTTGCATAAGAGTTAACTCATACAGCAATAGATTCTAAGTAAAAGGCATTGAAGCAACACATAGGAAGATTTAAGTTTCAGCAATTGCTTTCAACTTTCAACATGTATATCTCATGGATAATTGTCAACACAAAGTAATATAATAAGTGCAATAAGTAAGCATATAAGAATTGTTGCACACAAAGTTGACACAAGTGTTTGCTTCTGAGATAGAAAGTAGTGGGTAAACTGACTCAACATAAAGTAAAAGAAAGGCCCTCCGCAGAGGGAAGCAGGGATTAAATCATGTGCTAGAGTTTTTTAAGTTTTTGAAATCATAAAGAGAGCATAAAGTAAGTTTTTGAGAGGTATTTGTTGTTGTCAACGAATGGCAATGGGCACTCTACCCCCCTTGTCAACCAGACTTTCAAGAGCGGCTCCCATGAATGACGTTATTTCTACCAGCAAGGCAGATCATCCCTCTTGTTCTCTTTTGTCTACACATGCAGTTATTCACTGGTATCATTGCTTATCTGGTTGGATCAGGGCAAAAATGTGAAGAGAATTAAGCGGTTAAAGTTGTAATTAATTGGGACTGGGCACCCCATTTGCCAGCTCTTTTTGCAAAATTATTGGATAAGCGGATGTATATGCCACTAGTCCATTGGTGAAAGTCTGTCAGAAGTAAATGACAAGGTTGATAGAGAAAACTCCACATAACTTTCTCATGAGCTATAAAACATTGACACAAATAAGAGATAATATCTTTTGAATAGTTTAAAGGTAGAACATGAAGTATTTACTTGGAATGGCAGGAAATACCACATAATAGGTAGTTATGGTGGACACAAACGGCATGGGTTTTGGCTCAAGGTTTGGATGCACGAGAAGCATTCCCTCTCAGTACAGAGTTTAGGCTAGTAAGGTTGTTTGAAGCAAACACATGATATAACCTGGTACAACAAGACTTACATGAAAGCATATTGCAAGCATTATAAGACTATACACTGTCTTCCTTGTTACTCAAACACTTTTACCAGAAAATATCTAGACCTTAGAGATACCAAACATGCAAACCAAATTTCAACAAGCTCTACGGTAGTTCTCCACTAATAGGCTTTAACTACATGATGCAAGAGCTTAAACATGATCTACTTGAGAGATCAAAACAATTGCAAAGCATCAAATTATCCAAGACACTGATCTACAAGAATGAGTATGTCTTTTCAATATACCATCTACCACATGTAGCATTTTCTGTTTCCAACCAAACACCAATCAACTTATTTCAACACAAAACTCTCCAAATAATTCATCAATGAAACAAGACAATACTTCTCTACAAGAACTAACAGCTCTGAACAAGAGATGCATGAAAAACAGAAGCTAAAAGCATTGCAGTAGCTAGACAAGAATACTCAACAAATATAAGTGAAGAATACGAGTATTCATATGAAAAAGCGGAACGTGTCTCTCTCCCACACAAGAATGCTAGGATCCAATTTATTCAGAAAATGAAAATAACAAAGCAAAAATAAAAGCACACAGACGCTCCAAGTAAAGCACATAAGATGTGAAAGAATTAAAATATAGTTTCACTAGAGATGACCTGATAAGTTGTTGATGAAGAAGGGGATGCATTGGGCATCCCCAAGCTTAGACGCTTGAGTCTTCTTGAAGTATGCTTGGGTGACCCACGGGGGCATCTCCAAGCTTAGGCTTTTCACTCTTCTTGATCATATTATATCATCCTCCTCTCTTGATCCTTGAAAATTTCTTTCACACCAAACTCAGAGTAATTCTCATTAGAGGGTTAGTGCATAATCAAAAATTCACATGTTCTGTAAGGACACAATCATCTCCAATACTTCTGGACATTAGCTACAGCCACTGATATTTTGTAGAGCAAAGAAATCCACTCAAACATAGTAAAAGAGAGAATGCAAAATAAAAGGCAGAATCTGTCAAAAACAGAACAGTCCGTAAAGACGAATTTTTTCGAGGCACTTAAGTTGCTCAGATCAGAAAACTCAAAGCTAATGAAAGTTGCGTACATATCTGAGGATCACGCATGAAGTTTTTCAGAATTTTTCAATTTTTCTGAAATCAATACAGCTCAAAACGGTGGACAGCAAAAATCTGTCCCTGCGTAGAAATCCAAATCTAGCATCAACTTTCTATTAGAGACTTTACTTGGCACAACAATGCAATAAAATAAAGATACAAAGGAGTTGTTACAGAAGTAAGTAATCTCCTTGACTCAAATAAAAGAAAAATTACAGAAATAAAACAATGGGTTGTCTCCCATAAACGCTTTTCTTTAACGCCTTTCAGCTAGGCGCAGAAAGTGAAAATCAAGTGTTTCCAAGTGCAGAAGCATCCAAATCACCAAAGGCTTCCTCTAAAACACAGCTTGTTACAATAGGTACTTTAGGTATCCCTGAAGATGTTCCATTACGTGAGTCACCATTAATTGTACTAAGGGTTTTATCAATTTTAAGCACATTAGGGGGCTTTGGTTTAGGCACCTTGGGAACATAAATGAATTTTTGCTCTCTTCCCACAAAAGGTTTCTCCCTCTTAAATTTAAGAGAAGAAAAAGTTGAACTTAAAGTTTCCATAGCCTCCTCTAACTCAGCAATCCTATGATTTTGAGTATCATGGGTATTACTAGCCTCTAAAACAGTGATTCTTTTATCGATACTTACTATAGATTCATTAACCTTGCTAACATTATCAAGAAAACTTGACAAGTTTTTCTCCATAGAATCCAACTTTTTAATAACATCTTCCAGAGTGATCTCAGGTTTAATATCTTTAGTAGGTGGTATCCCTACCAAACTTTCAATTAAATTGCAAGCTTCCAAAGCAGGAGTACCCAGAAAATTACCCCCTGTAAGAGTGTCTAGAACCTACCTATACCAACTAGTGATACCAACATAAAAATTCCTAAGAAGGATCAAGGTAGAATATTTTTTAGTACATCTATGATGAGCATCACTTATCCAATACCAAGCATCTTTCAAACTTTCTCCCCCTTGTTGCCTAAACGAACGAACTTCAACTTCAGGACTACTCATTTTAGCAAAAATAAGACAAAACTGAAATATAAAAATAAATGCAAGTAACTAATTTTTTTATGTTTTTGATAAAAAGAAGCAAACAAGACTAAAATAAAATAAACTAAGCAAGACAATAACAAAATAAACAGATTGGAAGTGAGAGACTCCCCTTGCAGAAGGCTTGACCTCCCCGGCAACGGCGCCAGAAAATATGCTTGATACGTGCAAGGCACACGTTCGTTGGGACACCCCAAGAGGAAGGTATGATGAGTGTAGCAGCAAGTTTTCCCTTAGTATGAAACCAAGGTTTAATCGAACCAGTAGGAGATCAAAGACACTTCTGAAGGTTGTTGGTGAAGGAGTGAAGTGCGGCGCAACACCAGGGATTTCGGTGCCAACGTGGAACCTGCACAACACAATCAAACTACTTTGCCCCAACTTAACAGTGAGGTTGTCAATCTCACTGGCTTGCTGAAAACAAAGGATTAGGCGTATGGTGTGGAAAATGATGTTTGTTTGCAGAGAATGAAAAGAACAGTGCTTGCAGTAGGTTGTATTATCAATGTAAAAGAATGGACCAGGGTCCACAGTTCACTAGTGGTGTCTCTCCATAAAAGATAACTAACAAGTTGGGTAAACAAGCTAGGCAATTGACAATATTGAGAAGTGCAAAACAATGCATGTACAAGTTATGACGATACAATGAGATTTACTTGGGCATTACAACATGATTCATAGACCGTAATCCAACTGCATATATGACTAATAATCCACCTTCAGGTTAGCATCCGCACCCCTTTCAGTATTAAGTTGCAAACAACAGATTATTGCACTAAGCAAAGTGCATAATGTAAAGAAACACAATTATCCTTAGACAAAGCATCGTTGTTTTACCCCTAGTGGCAACAGCACATCCACAACCTTAGAGGTTGCTGTCACTCCCCCAGATTAAATGGAGACTGAACCCACTATCTAGCATAAATACTCCCTCTTGGAGTCACAAGCATCGACTTGGCCAGAGTATCAACAAGCAACGGAGAGCATGCAAGATCATAAATAACATGTATATGATAATTCAATAATCAACTTGACATAATATCAATATTCATCAGATCCCAGCAAACACAACATGTAGCATTACAATAAGATGATCTTGATCATGATAGGCAGCTCACAAGATCTAAACATGATGGCTGTGGCGCCCTGACCTGACTGTTATACAGTGATGCTGTGTGTCACCGGTTAAGCGATACAACCGGAGGTTACGGGTATACCAATCCCCGGCCAAAACCTTTGGCAGGCGTTGCTCGGAATGGATCATCGGCAACGCAACACCCCGATTGATGCCTTAACACAGGCACAACCCTCAATGCATAATAGAGAGACCAAGACTTGTGGAACAACTGGCACATCACAGACTCTACGACACAAATCATATAGTTCAACTCTTATAATAGAGAAAGATAGCAAATGACAACCAGAGGTCACAGACCCAACATTACATCAAGCGGAAGCAAATTAGGTTGTTCTAAACAACAAGATCCAACATATGGCCTAAGAGGCCTACAGATAAACATCACAGCGCCAGCTGATCCGAGATGTCCCAAGCTGCCACCTGGGAACCCCAGACTACTCGTCGACGTCCACAAAGAACCCACATTCGAGGTCGGTGAAGTCCTCCTCTGAAACAAAACAAACGACGTTGAGTTCGACGAACTCGCAAGATTATATATAGAGCTTTAGCTCGATGAGGCTTTCAAAGTTATATGGCTGTTTTGCATAAAGCTGATTTTATTTATGAAAAACATAACTCGAAGGCATCGACTATTCAGAGTATTTTCAAAAAGAGGTAAGAAGTACTCTTTCTTTCATCACCTTTCTCAACATCAACCATCATTATCAACCACTGTACCTGTTCATCAAAGGCACCTCCCCGAATCACCCTCGAGGAAGCTCACCTTGCATTCGTGAGTGGTACCTCTAGTACCCAGTTTTTAATCATTCCGTTAAAGTTATTCTATGGTCTTATCGTCCTTTCCCAAGTTGTCCTTAACCGTGGACACGGCTTTTCGAAAAGATTTAACCCTCAGGGGTGCACTGTGTTTACCTTCGGTACCGCCCGGCTCATTGCCTACACGTAGCTCTCTTCCGGGGAAAGCCGGCTGAGTGGGAACGGTTACAACCTTTACCTTGCTTGAGACTAACCCAGGATCATCAGTGGCAGTAGGACAAGGGGTACCTCCAGCACCCTGTCCCGCGGCCACTTATTTTCCTGACACAACCATCCTCATGTCAGTCTTGGCCACCATCCTCAACGCACGCGCAAATGGAAAGCCAAACTAGAGGACCCTCGGCTAGTCCGCCACAAGTTAGTCGGTCGACGAGGGCTCCATATACCCCACCGAAAGGAAGCGCGCTCATTCTTGGTTCAAGAGGTAAAGAACTCGCTCCTAGGCGGCGGGAGTGAGACAAAACACCACCATACCAAAGTGGCCTCTCATCCCCACCTTTAAGCATCTTATTACCTGTCACCACAAATTCTCCACCATCATCTGTACATCTCATCACCTGTTTCCGACCATGAAACATCCACCGGACTGCTAAGCATTTTAACTAAGCATGGCTAAGCAACAACACTGCGTAGTTAATTATTTCAGGCCAACAGTATAATCCTATGTATAATAGGAGGGGAAACAGGTAATTGGCATCAGAATCTTAATGCAACTATAGGATACTCTAATCCAAGCAAATTGACATTTGGAACCGCCTGCAATATTATAGTGGAGAAAATATTTGCGGAAAATAGGATAAGATATGCTCAGAGGGGGGATTACGCTTGCCTGGTTGAGCGGAGTAGTCAAACTGCTCGTCGGAGTAAGGATGCTCAACTCCGGACTCGTGATCTACCGGAGAGCAAACAACACCGGAAAGCAAAAACAACAATCAACACATGGCAATTGTGCAATGCATACAAAGATGATGATATGACATTTTAAATGCACCCTAGAAGCTTTGAACATGACCAACAAGTTAAATGGGGTCCCCGTTGTATTTATTGCATAATTTGGAAGAAACCCCATATTAAAACTTAATGATTATCATTACTACTAGAGCACATTATTGTAATTGTGATCGATGATGCATGATGATAAAGATTTTGGATCACTCATGTTGTTCTGAGCATTTTGATATAAAGAACACATTTTTCTGAGGTCCCGGTAAAAGTTATTACTTTTATAATTTTCTCTCTTAAATTTATTCTTTTAATTATTTTAATTCCACGATGAAATAATTTAAGTACCCGACTCGCGGAAGGGGATGGATATGCTGGAATCATCATAGTTCGATAACTCTAAACGTGAGAGGGGGAGTGGGGACATGTGCTATCGAGAGGGAAAGGGAAAAAGAAATATTGCAACTTTTTCTGTACAGGCCAGAATTTCCGGTCCAAAAGTGCTCATGGGCCGGAGTTTCCGGTCCACCAATTTTTCAGCCCAAAACGGCAGCCACTGGACCCGGTCCAGAGTTGCACCGGAGTTGGGCCGGAGTTTCCGGTCTGAAAAACTCGAGAGGAGAGAAAAAGGAGCAGCGAGGCGACGGTGACGGGCGCGCTCAACGGCGTTGGCGACGGCGAGCTAGCGCGAGGGGAGAGGAAGGGGAAGAGGGTGCTCCTGCACCATACGCTCACCACGGACGTGTTGGGGTGGGCGGCGACGGCGGGGGTGCAACGGCGACGACGAATCCGTCCGCGGCGGAGCTTCGGGCTGCAGCGGCGAGAAGTTGGACGGCGGCGGCGATTCACGCCTCCTCCCGTCGATTCCTCCCAGGGAGAGGGAGAGGGGAACACGAGGACGCTGGTGGTGGAGCTCGATTTGCACGGGGCGAACTCAATCCACCGCGGAGAGCTCGGCCATGGCGCGGTGACGGGGAGCTCGTGGATAGGATCGTGAGGGAGAGGAAACGGGCGAGCAAGTGGGGGATAGGGAGCAGCGCACGGTGGGGACCTCCTCTTCTCCTCGACGCGGCAGGAGGGCGCGGGGCACGGCGACGAGGTGGTCCGGCAGGAGCGCGCGCTGCGCGTCGCTACAGGGGAGAAAGGAGAGAGACGACCAGTTCGCAAAAAGCCCCCTGGCCGAATTCTTCCATCACGGACAGGTCCTCCACTATTTACAAACGGGTCCTTTTCTCTTCTAAAATTAAAACCAGAAGCATTTCCCAGATTTAATTGGACACTGAAAACACTTACAAAAATTATGCCAAAAATTGGAGAGGCTCCCCTTAACCTGTGGATGCCCCACAATTTTTGGTGTGGTGAAATAAATTGTTTTCAGCAACCCTTGTTCAACAAGTTTGAATATGGCATTTTTGCTAATTTTCCAAATGTTGCTATTTAACAATTTGGTGCAAGTGCAAAAATAATATTGTGAACTCTTGGAACTTCCTTGACAAATATGGATGTCCAAGTATTTTTGTTTTGCAACTTTGAGTGTCTTCTTTGTTTGGAGATTTTGTTGAAGAACTTTGGCATTTGGTTTTAGCAACTCAATATCAATTCGATACCAATGTTGTGTTAACTCAAAAGAGACATGTTTATGCATGGATGCCATGATGCAATTTAACTCAAAAGTGGAAAAATTACACAGGTTTTTGGTTCACAACTTTGGGCTGTTACAACTATACCCTCCTTACAGGAATCTCGTCCCGAGATTCTAAGGTTGCGGAAAGAAGTCGGGATACTCCTCACGAAGACTAGACTCTCGTTCCCAAGTGGCTTCCTCCTCGGAATGGTGAGACCATTGAATTTTGAGGAACTTGGTAGTCTTGTTACGGGTCTTTCTTTCAGCTTCATCCAAGACACGGATAGGATGCTCACGATAAGTGAGGTCTTCTTGTAGATCTAGCTCCTCATGATTGACCCCATGGATAGGATCCTTGAAACAACGGCGAAGTTGGGAGACATGAAACACATCATGCACATTTGGGAATTTGACCGGTAACTCCAACTTATAAGAAAGATCTCCTCGCTTTTCTAGAACGGTGAAAGGGACCAACATAGCGAGGTGCCAATTTCCCTTTGATTCCGAAGCGGCGAACGCCACGAAGGGGAGAGACACGGAGATAAGCTTTATCACCAATTTCATAGTGAATTTCCTGATGGTGCTTATCATAGTAGCTCTTCTGCCTAGACTGAGCAATCTTCAGATTCTCTCTTATGATTCGAACCTTCTCCTCAGCTTCATTGATCACATCGGACCAAAGAGTGCTCTCTCTCGGTCTCGGACCAATTTAGAGGAGTGCGGCATTTTCTTCCATAAGAGCCTCAAATGGAGCCATGCCCAGACTAGCTTGATAGCTATTGTTGTAGGAGAACTCCGCGAAAGGGAGATACTTTTCCCAACCTTGCCAAAAGAGATACACATGCCCGAAGCATGTCTTCCAACACTTGGTTCACTCTTTCGGTCTGACCATCAGTTTGAGGATGGTAGGCGGTACTGAAGTTGAGACGGGACCCATAGCAGTTTGGAAACTCTGCCAAAACTTGGAGACAAAGATACTTCCACGGTCCGATATGATCCTCAGAGGGACCCCATGCAATGGAACAATACGAGCCAAATATAAGTCAGCAAGTTGACTTGCCCGTATATCATCACGGACTGGTAGGAAGTGAGCAACCTTGGAAGACGATCAATGATTACCCATATTGCATTGTTGCCCTTTTGAGATCGGGGAAACCCGGTGATGAAGTCCATACCAATTTCATCCCATTTCCACTCGGGAACTGCAATAGGGCGAGAGTGCCGGCAGGTCTTTGATGTTCAGCCTTTACCCGTCGACATGTGTCGCATTCAGCAACATACTTGGCAATTTCTCGTTTCATACGAGTCCACCAAATTGTGGCCGAAGGTCTTGGTACATCTTGGTACTACCGGGATGAATAGAGAGAGGTGATTCATGAGCTTCTTGTAGGATGAGCTCCCTCAAATTCCGGTTCTTTGGCACACCAAGCGGTCACCAAAATAAACAACCCGGATTCATCTTCCGAGAAACATTTGGCCTTGCCACTAGCAATGTTCTTCTTGATATTCAGGATACCCTCATCCAGCTTCTGAGCATCCTTAATCTGGTCTACAAGAGTAGCTTTGATCTCCAGATTTGCAAGGTAGCCGGAGGGAACAATTTCCAGGTTCAAACGGGCAAACTCTTCATGAAGGCAGGTTGGGCCTTCTCAATCATCAGATTGTTGCAATAGGACTTCCGACTTAGCGCGTCAGCCACGACGTTTGCTTTGCCGGGTTGATAGTTCAGACTCACATTATAGTCCGTGATTAACTCCAACCAACGCCTTTGCCTGAGATTTAAATCCGGCTGGGTGAAGAGGTACTTCAGACTCTTGTGATCCGAGAAGATCTCGCAACGGTTACCAAACAGTATGGTCTCCATTGCTTCAAAGCATAACCACAGCGGCAAGTTCTAGATCATGAGTTGGGTAGTTGAGCTCATGCGGCTTAAGTTGGCGAGAAGCATATGCCACCACATGGCCATCTTGCATTAGCACACAGCCCAAACCTTGTAGAGAGGCGTCACAGAAGACGACGAAATCCTTGCTTGTGTCCGGCAGGACAAGCACAGGAGCGGACGTGAGTTTGGCTTTCAGTGTTTTGAAACTCTCTTCAGCTTCGGCCGACCATACAAACTTTTTATCCTTCTTGAGAAGGTCAGTCAGGCCTTGGCTATCTTGGAGAAACCTTCGATGAATCGGCGGTAAACCTGCCAATCCGAGAAAGCTACGGATGTCCTTGACTGACATTGGAGTTTTCCAATCCAGAATGGACTGAATCTTGTCAGGAATGACAGCCACACCATTGCGGATATCACATGACCAAGGAAATAAGATTATCCAACCAAAACTCACACTTGGAGAACTTGGCATAGAGGCGGTGTTCTCGAAGTCTTGTCAGAACCAAACGAAGATGTTCCTCATGCTCTTCATTGGTTTTGGAATAGATGAGGATGTCATCAATGTAAATGACGACAAACTTGTCAAGATAATCCATGAAGATGGAGTTCATGAGCCTCATGAAAGTAGCGGGGCATTTGTGAGACCAAAGGACATGACGGTATACTCATATGAGCCATACGAGTAACAAATGCCGTCTTTGGAATATCCTCCTTTCTGATTTTTATCTGATGGTAGCCTGACCTCAGATCCATCTTGGAGAATACCGTTGCACCAGCTAACTGATCCAACAGATCATTGATGCGAGGAATAGGATACTTGTTCTTGATTGTCACCGCATTCAACGGTCGATAGTCAGAGACTAGACGAGGCACGGTAGAATCCCTCTTCTTGACAAAGAGTACCGGACAACCCCAAGGTGAACTGCTAGGCTGGATGAACTCCTTAGCTAACAGCTGATCAATTTGCTCTTTCAACAGAGCCAACTCTTCCACCGGCATACGGTAGGGCTTCTTGGAAATTGGAGCGGTACCGGGAAGTAGATCTATGACAAACTCCACACTTCGGTCAGGAGGCATGCCAGGCAATTCTTCCGGGAACACATCCGGGAAGTCACACACCACGTGTATGTCCTGGATTTCAGGAGGGGATTCGCCTTCCATAAAGCAAAGGAGGATCTCAGGTGAGCTGGGTACGATGGCGGACGGAGGTCTTGATGTTGCAGGCCAATACTTCACAATGTCACCGGAAGGAGCGGTCACAGTAATGGTCTTGGCGGCACAGTCGAGATTAGCCTGGTATTTGGCTAGCCAGTTCATGCCCAATATGACATCAATGCCTTTGGACTTCAGAGCTACCAAGGCATAAGGAAAAGACAAGGAACCTATATTAATCTGGACCTCAGGAGTAACACCATCGGTTTGCCATTTGGAACCAGGAGTGGCGATCACCAAGGACGGCTCATTTTCTCGAACGGTATTTTGTGGTCTTTTGCAAAGCTATGGATATGAATGAATGCGATGCTCCAGAATCAAACAAAACTGTAGCTGATTGCCGTTGATTCGTAACTCACCCATAAGAACGCCGGGGTCATCTTCAGCTTCTTCAACAGAGACGTGGTTCAGGCGACCACGCACAATAGGTCCAGCCTTGCCAGTTGGAGTGGCAGGGGCTCGTGCAGGAGTTATCGCGAGAGGTGCCTTCTGGGGGCACTCCCTGGAGTAGTGGCCAGCCTGGCCACAGGTGTAGCAAGTGACTCCAGGTGGAGCAGGTAGCATAGGACGGTACCCACTTCCGCCTACCCCAAGTGTCGAAGTAGTGGGGCGCGGAGGAGGTGGCCTGTATCCGCTGCTCTGGCATGAATGGAGCACGAGGTACGGCGCTGTAGGGAACAAACACCCTGCGCTTCTTGCTCTCAGAACCCGAGGAACTCTGGTGGTCCCCATGTGCGGGCCTCTTGGAAGCTTCAAGTTCCTTTCTTCCTTGCTCAAGAGTGAAAGCCTGGTTGAACAGCTCCTGATAGGTCTGGAACCTGAAGGGCAACTCATAGCGGAGCTGCGGAGTCAGACCCTTGCGGAACAGCTCTTGCTTGTCAGCATCATTGGTCACGTCCCTTGGGGCGTAACGAGAGAGATGGTTGAACTCACGACCATAAGTGCGGAGGTCCATCCGTCCCTGTTGCAAATCCAGGAACTCCCTCCTCTTCAAGTCCATGATGGCTGGGGAATGTACTCCGCACGGAAGGCAGTGCGAAATCAGCCCAGGTGAAGACATGGTTGGCTGGAAACAAAGCCACATGGCTTTCCCACCAACAGCCAGCAGCACCAACCAAGAGATAGGTGGCAAAGTTGACTTGCTCCGCCAATGGGACATGAGCGCGGAGAACTTGCGCTCCAAAGCACGAAGCCAATCATCAGCTTCCAGTGGCTCCTTAGCATCAGCAAAGGTGGGTGGCTGGAACGCAGGAACTCGGTGAGAGTGTTGCACTCGTTCCTCCGTGCATTCTGCTGCACCAACTGTTCCAGCAAGCGCTCATTGCGCCCACGGTTCTCCTCAATGGCCATCAAGACCTCAGCCATCGAGGGTGGTGGCGGCAGATCATCCTCATCATCATTGTGGTTACCGCGACCACCACGGCCTCCACGACCTCCTCGAGCCATTCTGGAGATTTGACAATGACACGGTTAGTATCTTTCTCCGAATGGTCGAACAATAGCATTAGCGTCTACACAAGTACACAGACTAGGGACGATAATACTTTGCGAGAAGGAAATCAACAAGATAGAACTTGGGTCAAAGATCAGCATCATGTGCTACTAGTGAGAGTTAAGAAATCACAACTTAACACACTCTAGTTGGCACAATCCGGGACCTTATGTTCAAGTCCGTGGGTTAAAACCCAAAGAAAGGATAAAAGATTAACTCGGTAGAAACATCTGAGTTGATTTGGGATTGCAACGCAGCGGGAGCAACGGACACATAACACTAAAGGTCGAACCCACCCCGTTTCTAATCATTTTGAAGTAACAGACGAGGAGTAAAACCTTTAAACTCAAATCGAGGTAAGATTGCTCCGAGATTAGAGGGTAACCAGATAAGGAGTAAAAAGAATCCTAAGATGGTTTTCACAACTCATTTTTAGGTTAAAAATATTTTCACAAACACTAGACTCAACATCGACCAGTAGAAGGGTTTC
Source organism: Poa pratensis (assembly GCA_947311845.1). Taxonomy (NCBI): domain Eukaryota; kingdom Viridiplantae; phylum Streptophyta; class Magnoliopsida; order Poales; family Poaceae; genus Poa; species Poa pratensis. The sequence goes on along the minus strand of CAMZMU010000073.1, from coordinate 28,787,741 downwards.
CTACAGGCAGTACTGCTCTGATACCAACTTGTGGCGCCCGACCGACTGTTATACAGTGATGCTGTGTGTCACCGGTTAAGCGATACAACCGGAGGTTACGGGTTTACCAATCCCCGGCCAAAACCTTTGGCAGGCGTTGCTCGGAATGGATCATCGGCAACGCAACACCCCGATTGATGCCTTAACACAGGCACAACCCTCAATGCATAATAGAGAGATCAAGACTTGTGGAACAACTGGCACATCACAGACTCTACGACACAAATCATATAGTTCAACTCTTATAATAGAGAAAGATAGCAAATGACAACCAGAGGTCACAGACCCAACATTACACAAGCGGAAGCAAATTAGGTTGTTCTAAACAACAAGATCCAAATATGGCCTAAGAGGCCTACAGATAAACATCACAGCGCCAGCTGATCCGGGATGTCCCAAGCTGCCACCTGGGAACCCCAGACTACTCGTCGACGTCCACAAAGAACCCACCTTCGAGGTCGGTGAAGTCCTCCTCTGAAACAAAACAAACGACGTTGAGTTCGACGAACTCGCAAGATTATAATAGAGCTTTAGCTCGATGAGGCTTTCAAAGTTATATGGCTGTTTTGCATAAAGCTGATTTTATTTATGAAAAACATAACTCAAAGGCATCGACTATTCAGAGTATTTTCAAAAGAGGTAAGAAGTACTCTTTCTTTCATCACCTTTCTCACACATCAACCATCATCAACCACTGTACCTGTTCATCAAAGGCACCTCCCCGAATCACCCTCGAGGAAGCTCACCTTGCATTCGTGAGTGGTACCTCTAGTACCCAGTTTTTAATCATTCCGTTAAAGTTATTCTATGGTCTTATCGTCCTTTCCCAAGTTGTCCGTAACCGTGGACACGGCTTTTCGAAAAGATTTAACCCTGCAGGGGTGCACTGTGTTTACCTTCGGTACCGCCCGGCTCATTGCCTACACGTAGCTCTCTTCCGGGGAAAGCCGGCTGAGTGGGAACGGTTACAACCTTTACCTTGCTTGAGACTAACCCAGGATCATCAGTGGCGGTAGGACAAGGGTACCTCCAGCACCCTGTCCCGCGGCCACTTATTTTCCTGACACAACCATCCTCATCTCAGTCTTGGCCACCATCCTCAACGCACGCGCAAATGGAAAGTCAAACTAGAGGACCCTCGGCTAGTCCGCCAAAGTTAGTCGGTCGACGAGGGCTCCATATACCCCACCGAAAGGAAGCGCGCTCATTCTTGGTTCAAGAGGTAAAGAACTCGCACCTAGGCGGCGGGAGTGAGACAAAACACCACCATACCAAAGTGGCCTCTCATCCCCACCTTTAAGCATCTTATTACCTGTCACCACAAATTCTCCACCATCATCTGTACATCTCATCACCTGTTTCCGACCATGAAACATCCACCGGACTGCTAAGCATTTTAACTAAGCATGGCTAAGCAACAACACTGCGTAGTTAATTATTTCAGGCCAACAGTATAATCCTATGGATAATAGGAGGGGAAACAGGTAATTGGCATCGGAATCTTAATGCAACTATAGGATACTCTAATCCAAGCAAATTGACATTTGGAACCGCATGCAATATTATAGTGGAGAAAATATTTGCGGAAAATAGGATAAGATATGCTCAGAGGGGGGATTACGCTTGCCTGGTTGAGCGGAGTAGTCAAACTGCTCGTCGGAGTAAGGATGCTCAACTCCGGACTCGTGATCTACCGGAGAGCAAACAACACCGGAAAGCAAAAACAACAATCAACACATGGCAATTGTGCAATGCATACAAAGATGATGATATGACATTTTAAATGCACCCTAGAAGCTTTGAACATGACCAACAAGTTAAATGGGGTCCCCGTTGTATTTATTGCATAATTTGGAAGAAACCCCATATTAAAACTTAATGATTATCATTACTACTAGAGCACATTATTGTAATTGTGATCGATGATGCATGATGATAAAGATTTTGGATCACTCATGTTGTTCTGAGCATTTTGATATAAAGAACACATTTTTCTGAGGTCCCGGTAAAAGTTATTACTTTTATAATTTTCTCTCTTAAATTTATTCTTTTAATTATTTTAATTCCACGATGAAATAATTTAAGTACCCGACTCGCGGAAGGGGATGGATATGCTGGAATCATCGTAGTTCGATAACTCTAAACGTGAGAGGGGGAGTGGGGACATGTGCTATCGAGAGGGAAAGGGAAAAAGAAATATTGCAACTTTTTCTGTACAGGCCGGAATTTCCGGTCCAAAAGTGCTCATGGGCCGGAGTTTCCGGTCCACCAATTTTTCAGCCCAAAACGGCAGCCACTGGACCCGGTCCGGAGTTGCACCGGAGTTGGGCCGGAGTTTCCGGTCTGAAAAACTCGAGAGGAGAGAAAAAGGAGCAGCGAGGCGACGGTGACGGGCGCGCTCAACGGCGTTGGCGACGGCGAGCTAGCGCGAGGGGAGAGGAAGGGGAAGAGGGTGCTCCTGCACCATACGCTCACCACGGACGCGTTGGGGTGGGCGGCGACGGCGGGGGTGCAACGGCGACGACGAATCCGTCCGCGGCGGAGCTTCGGGCTGCAGCGGCGAGAAGTTGGACGGCGGCGGCGATTCACGCCTCCTCCCGTCGATTCCTCCCAGGGGGAGGGAGAGGGGAACACGGCGACGCTGGTGGTGGAGCTCGATTTGCACGGGGCGAACTCAATCCACCGCGGAGAGCTCGGCCATGGCGCGGCGACGGAGAGCTCGTGGATAGGATCGTGAGGGAGAGGAAACGGGCGAGCAAGTGGGGGATAGGGAGCAGCGCACGGTGGGGACCTCCTCTTCTCCTCGACGCGGCAGGAGGGCGCGGGGCGCAGTGGCGCGGGGCACGGCGATGAGGTGGTCCGGCGGGAGCACGCGCTGCGCGTCGCTACGGGGGAGAAAGGAGAGAGACGACCAGTTCGCAAAAAGCCCCCTGGCCGAATTCTTCCATCACGGACAGGTCCTCCACTATTTACAAACGGGTCCTTTTCTCTTCTAAAATTAAAACCAGAAGCATTTCCCAGATTTAATTGGACACTGAAAACACTTACAAAAATTATGCCAAAAATTGGAGAGGCTCCCCTTAACCTGTGGATGCCCCACAATTTTTGGTGTGGTCAAATAAATTGTTTTCAGCAACACTTGTTCAACAGGTTTGAATATGGCATTTTTGCTAATTTTCCAAATGTTGCTATTTAACAATTTGGTGCAAGTGCAAAAATAATATTGTGAACTCTTGGAACTTCCTTGACAAATATGGATGTCCAAGTATTTTTGTTTTGCAACTTTGAGTGTCTTCTTTGTTTGGAGATTTTGTTGAAGCACTTTGGCATTTGGTTTTAGCAACTCAATATCAATTCGATACCAATGTTGTGTTAACTCAAAAGAGACATGTTTATGCATGGATGCCATGATGCAATTTAACTCAAAAGTGAAAAAATTACACAGGTTTTTGGTTCACAAATTTGGGCTGTTACAATGGCACAAGAGGAGAAGACAACAATCTAGCTACTACTATGGACCCATAGTCTAAGGATGAACTACTCACACATCACTCCGGAGGCAGGCATGGCGATGTAGAGCCCTCTGGTGATGATTCCCCTCTTCGGCAGGGTGCCAGGAAGAGCTTCAGAACCCTCCCGAGTTAGGGTTGACGGCGGCGGCGCTGGAACTTTTTGTGGAATATGGCTCGGGTGTCTAGGGTTTTCCCGAAAAGATGAATTTATAGGCGAAGGGGCGGCGTCGGTCTACACCCGTGGGCCCCTCACCACGTGGCGGCGCGCCAGGGGGTGGGGCCGCGCCACCGTATGGTGAGGGCGCCTCAGTGCCCCTCTTCGTCTCTCCTTCAGACTCCGTGTACGTGACAGCAAAATAGGGACCTGGGCTTTTGTTTCATCCAATTCCGGGAATATTTCCAGAACAGTTTTTCTGGAATACAAAAATAGCAGAAAATAGGAACTGGCACTGTGGCATCTTGTTAATAGGTTAGTCCCAAAAAATGCATAAAAATGATATAAAGTGTAAATAAAACATGTAGCAATTGGTATAATATAAGCATGGAACATCAGAAATTATGGATACGTTGGAGGCGTATCATGTCTCTCTCCCAAACAAGATAGATAGGATCCGACAGTGATATGATCAGAAAACAGAAATAACAAACTAAAAATAAAAGCACACAGACGCTCCAAGAACAGCACATATGATGTGAAAGAATTAAAATATAGTTTCACTAGAGATGACCTGATAAGTTGTTGATGAAGAAGGGGTTGCCTTGGGCGTCCCCAAGCTTAGACACTTGAGTCTTCTTGAAATATGCTTGGGTGACCCACGGGGGCATCCCCAAGCTTATTCTCTTCACTCTTCTTGATCACATTATATCATCCTTGTCTCTTGACCCTTGAAAACTTCCGCCACACCAAACTTCTCATAAACTTCATTAGAGGGGTTAGTACTCAAAAACATTAATCCACTTTGGTTCTGTTGTGACACATTGCAAGAACTCAATAAAACATTAGCTACAACCCTCCATGATAGAGAGCCTTGCTTAAAGCCCACAAGAGACAATGCAAAAAACAGAGACAGAATCTGTCAAAACAGAACAGCCAGTAAATTTTTTCGAGGCACTTCCGTTTAGGGCTGGACATAAAGCTCGAAATTCGGTAAGCTAAATGAGCGCTCGGTAACTCGACTCGTTTGAGCTCGGCTCGTTTTCTTAATGAACCGAGCTGAGCAGCAATTTTAGCTCGTTACCACTAATGAGCTAAACAATCAAACTAACGAGTTTCACAAGCTACTCGTTAAGCTCGTTATCAATATGTCAGTATGATGTAAATCTGCATCTGTTAAGTATTTTTGCACACGGTAGGTGTTTGACAAATGTATGTCACCATATTTTTGTAAGTATATCTATGTCCAAAATCTTTTGTTCCTGATGCTTTCTTGATAGCTTGCTTAATTAGCTAAATATTCTGATACATCTTCTTAACGAGTTTAACAAGCTGCTCGCGAGCGCTCGTGAACATATAACGAACCGAGCCGAGCTTTATATTTAGCTCGTTATGCTTAATGAGCTTAACGATCCGAACCTTAACGATCACGAGCCATAACGATCCGAGCATTAACGATCCGAGCAGCTCGTTAGTCCAGCCCTACTTTCGTTGCTCAAATCAGAAAACTCGAAACTAATGAAAGATGCGCACATATCTGAGGATCAAGCACAGCAATTTGCAGAAGTTTTCAATTTTTCTGGAATTTATAAGGCTCAAAACGGTGAACAGTAAAAATATGTTCCTGTGCAGAAATCCAAATCTAACATCATCTAATCATTAGAGACTCTTCTTGGCACAACAATTCGAAAAAGTAAAGATACAAATGAGTTGTTACAGAAATAGACAAGCTCCTTGACTCAAAAAGCAAAGAAAATATTTCAGAAATAAAACATGGGTTGTCTCCCAAGAGCGCTTTTCTTTAATGCATTTTAGCTAGGCTTGATAGTTTTAATGATGCTCACAAGAAAATAGAAAATGAAGCAAAATGAGCATCAAGAAGAAAATTCGAAACACATTTAAGTCTAACCCACTTCCTATGCATAGGAATCTTGTATCCAAATAAATTCATAAAGAACAAAGTGACAAGCATATGAAGATAAAGCAAGAGTAACTTCAAAACTTTCAGCATATAGAGATGTGTTTTAATACCATGAAAATTTCTACAACTATATTCTCCTCTCTCATAATAATTTTTAGTAGCATCATGAATAATCTCAGCAATATAACTATCACATAAAGCATGCTTTTCATGATCTGCAAACACATAATTTTTATCAAGCTCAAAAATAGTGAGATTAAAACTTTCAAACCCACTTTTAACCATTTTATAACAAGATGATTGATCATTCTCAAAAGGTATGGGAATCCTAGATAAAGTCAAGACCTCTCCAATCCCATTTTCATTAGTAGTACAATTAATATTATCAAGTAACATAGGACCATCATCTAGAGCTTTATCATAACATTTTCTAAACAAACTTTCTCATTACCATGCATTTCGAAATTAGGCACAAATAAAGGATTATCATAAGATTTATCAAAATAGCATGGATTATCATAGATAACAGTAGCATAATTATTCTCACAAGTTTTACTCATAGGGAATATTTCAAGAGAATCCACAGGAACATAACATTCATCCTCCTTTGGTAAGCATGGGGGACAATCAAATAGTGTAAGAGATAAAGAGTTACTCTCATTAGAAGGTAGGCATGGGTTGCTAATCCATTCTTCCCCCTTTTGTTCATCACTCTCATCCTCTTTTTCATCTAATGAGCTTTTAGGTTCAACAATTTCTTCTTCCACAGGTTCCTGCAAATTGTGAGTGCATTCTTGTGCATGAATGAGTCTCTCTTTATAATCAATGATATAAGAATTATTGCTGAATTTTTCTACACAATGATCAAGGATAGAAGAGACCATATCTTTAAGGTTATTACAAGCAACACAAGTTTCATAATTTTTAGACATGAATGATTCTATTTCAGAAGCTCCCATAAATAAAAAAACTGTTCTACTTTTTCAAATCCAAGATGAATATAGTTATTCCAATGATAGTTCACAATTAAAACTTCTTTACTAAAGCCATATTGAAATTTAAGATGTTTAGTATCTTGTTCAGAGCAACAATTTATATCATGGCGTTTAAGCAAAATTTCAGCAATTTGATTCAACTGTTTTAACACGCCTCTCATGACTTAACCCTTTCTTGATTTTCTATACTTCATATATAATTCTTTAACTTCCATAGAGGTTGTAGCATGTTCTTCCATAACAACAGTTTTTTTTTGTAGATTTTCAGTTTTAATTTTTTAATGCATTTTCGAATATATAAGAAAAACAAAACTAAACAGAAATAAACTAAGCACAATAAAACTAGACAAAAGTAAACTAGACAAAACAAAATAAAAACAGAGAGACAAGTAGAGTGTACTCCCCAGGTGAACTTATGAGTAGAGCTATGCTCCCCGACAACGGCGCTAGAAAATAGTATTGATGACCCACAAGTATAGGGCATCGCAACAGTCTTCGAGGGAAGTAAAACCCAAATTTATTGATTCGACACAAGGGGAGACAAAGAATACTTATAAGCCTTAACATCGGAGTTGTCAATTCAGCTGCACCTGGAAAAGCTCTAGTAACAGGGGTGATGTGAAAGCAGCAGTAATATGAGAGCAATAGTAATAGTAACACAGAGACAATGGCACCAGAAAATATTCCGGTGCATAGTTGACGGTAGAGCAATGATGATGACAGAAGGACCGGGGTTCCCAGCTATCTACACTAGTAGTAACTCTCCAAACAAATAACAAGTGTTGGGTGAACAAATTACAGTTGGACAATTGATAAAATTGTGAGAGCATGACAATGCATGCTATGATAAGATAAAGTTTACGGTAGTATTTAATTGGGCATTACAACATGATACATAGACCGTTATCCAACATTATCTATGACTAATAATCCACCTACAGGTTAACATCCGTGTCCCCCTCTGGTATTAAGTTGCAAGCAACAGATTATTGCATTAAGTAAAGTGCATAATGTAAACAACACAATTATCCTTGGACAAAGCATTGTTGTTTTACCCCTAGTGGCAACAACACATCCACAATATTAGAAGTTGCTGTCACTCTTCCAGATTACTGGAGGCATGAACCCACTATCTAGCATAAATACTCTCTCTTGGAGATACATGCAACTACAACCACAAGTACCGGAGAGCATGCAAGATCTTAAATAAACAATAGTATGATAACATGATTAACAATCTGATCACAATTCCACAATTTATCGGATCCCAACAAACACAACACCAATTACATCACATGGATCTCAATCATGTAAGGCAGCTCATGAGTTCATTGTATTGAAGTACATGGGAGAGAGAGTACCAACTAGCTACAGCCAAGAACCCGTAGTCCATGGGGGAACTACTCACAAACCATCATGGAGTCGAAGTGGAGGCGGTGGAGTCGATGGAGAAGGCTCCGGGGGTCAATCCCCGTCTCGGCAGGGTGCCGGAACTTGAACTTCTGACCCCCGAAACTTGTCTTCGATGGTGGCGGAGCTGCGGAACTTTTCGTGGAATCTGACTCTATTTCTTAGGGTTTTCGCGTCGGGAGCAATATATAGGCGAAAGGACGATGGTCGGTGGGGACTCGAGGGCAACACACCATGCCACAGCGCGGTCAGAAGGTGGTCCGCGCCACCACATGGTTTGGTTGGCTCAGTGCCCGTCTTCGTCTCTCCTTCGGACTCCGTGTACGTGACAGAAAAATAGGAAGCTGGACTTTTGTTTCGTCCAATTCCGAGAATATTTCCAGAACAGTTTTTCTGATATACAAAAACAGCAGAAAACAGGAACTGACACTGTGACATCTTGTTAATAGGTTAGTCCTAGAAAATGCATAAAAATGCTATGAAGTGTATATATAACATGTAGCAATTGGCATAATATCAACATGGAACATCAGAAATTATGGATACGTTTGAGACGTATCACCTACCACGGCCGTCGGGGTAACTCCAATCAGGAGGAGGGCTGCGGTCACGGCCCTCGACACGAGGTCAGAGGTGTCCTCCTCGCCCTGCTGCTCGGCGGCGGCGGCCTTCTTGGCGGCGTCGAGCTGGTCCTCTTCACGATCCACGAGGTTGGTAAGAGCAAAGTGGAGCGTGTTGACCGCAAGAGGATGATGCACACGCAGTCCGCCGAAGATGATTTTCATCTGGACATAGTTCTTAATTGGCGTGTTCATGAAACACTCGTCCTTGGGGTGAACCAAAAATGATGGAATTGTTATCCCAAGACACATAAAGTAGAGAGTTAGAAGAACTGAACAATCTGTATTGCGAAACTTACAGTGACATGCTTGAGGAATGTCGTATCGTCTATGTAGGAACTGCTGGACTCTTCACGCCATTCCACTCCTTCAAGTTGTGCCAGATTGCGGAGATATTTCCGCCTGCACCTCCACTTGTTGAGATGATTGTACAACTTGGTGGTGCCCACCTTGGCGCTGTAGAAAAGGAGAATATCTTTGCAAATGCTCTCCAAACTCTTGTCTTTGATGCCGTTGTCAAGATCGAGCCCACCCTTGACGAGCTCGGGTCCTAGTGACCACGAAGGTGGACAATGCAGATGGCCACTGCATAGGCACGTCCGTACCCCTTTGAAGTGTGAGGAAGCCATGCGGCGCCTTTACCCTCTGCAGTTTGATGGACAAATCAGGTCACTAGTAGGAAAACCCCTACTGCCGCCAGCCTACTACTGGCGAACGTAAAAAACAGCCCGCCAGTGCTAAAACCGTTGGCGAACAGGAAGCGTGTTCGCCAGCAGTATACCCATCACCGCTGGCGAACATGAAAATGTACCCGCAAGCGGTAAGTGTATCCAGGTGAGGTCGGGGTGTGGCCACTTACTAATGGCGGACGCCTTTGCGTGTTCGCCAGCGGGACAATACTACCATTGACGAAGAAGAATCCAAATAACCTCTGGGGTTTTTCAACTTTGGCGAGCTTTCGCCAGCGCTAATCATGCCTTACCCCGCAACGTACGTCGACGCTCTGCCAAAAAAAGAAAAAAGAAAAATTAAACAGCCTCCCTCGATCCCCTTTCTCACCTCTCGCCCCCGATCCAATCGCTGCTGATATGGGCACGACGGAGGAGGTGCAGCCCAATTTTAGGACTCCTTCACAAGTTCTGTAATAACTCGGATTATCCGGTTGTGCACTGACCGGAATATCCGGTCCATCGAAGAATTGCGCAAAAACCGTCCTGGAATAAATCGGATTATCCGATACACCTTGGTTCGGATTATCCGGTCCATGGGATTATCCGATTTACCCGTGTCCCGGATTATCCGATGTAAGTCGTGTTTTAGTTTATTTGTGTGAGTTTTGGCTTGGTTTGGGCCTGTTCAACCAAGTCAGGTCGGGGCCCATGTAGTGGGGCACCCCAGCCTCCATATAAGGGGTTGGCCGAGTTAGGGTTTAGGGAGTTCAATCGTTTAGTCAAAATACTATCTTGTGCTCCACGTGTATCATCCCTCCGGGGACGGCGTTGCCGTATTATCTAATATAGATTGCTGTGAGGGTTCTTGTGTTCATCAAGGATTATCAGGCTGTGGTTTGAGGCGTGGTGATCTCCACCACGTTGCTTGCTGGATTCGTTCCTCGTCTTTAGGTGACGTTCATCAACGTTATTGGAAGATTCTTTATCTGTTTATCTTGCGGTGAAAGATTGGGACAACAATCATAGGATCATCCCCTGTGATCCTTATCATGTGGTATCAGAGCGCCAAGTTGATCACCGCGAGTTCGTTCCATTGAGGTCAGTTTTGCAGGTCCAGATCTGTTTCCAGTGTAGTCCGACCGATTTGCAGTTTTCACTGGAGTTTCGCTCGACGGATCGCCAGTTTCGTCGGGTTTCCGCAGACGCGCGCTGCCATGGCACAGTTTTTCCGCAATTCTTCTGCCGCGGGTCCGGGAAGGTTACGGATCGCCAGTTTCGTCGAGTTCGCACAGGCTTTGGTCAGCGGATTGCGCGTGGCGGCAGACATCGGATTATCCGATCCACGGGATACTCGGATTATCCGAGTTACTACAGAAGTATCAGACGAGAACCTATCACTTAACCCGGATTATCCGGTCAAGATACAATCGGATATTCCGACTGACTCCAGAAATTTTTGCTGAGGGAAGATGTTTTCTCCAAATTCTTACCGTGATCAGTATGGGAAGAAAAGTAAGAAACACAATGGGTGGAGTCTCCACTACTTATAAACAAGCAAACTTGGCAGGAAAATGCAATCTCCACCGTGCATCCACCTTCATCAAACGATCAGGATTTATCTGTTCTCCCTCCCGGAAATCACGCGCGATTTCCATCCCTTAAGCTTCCCTCCCTATTCATCTCAATCTGCCTTGAACCGCTAAACCAGCCCCCACGCCCTCTGATGTTGCCTCCCCTCATCTCCGACGCGCGCTGCGAGGCGCCACGGTGCTAGACTTGCCAACTCCGCCTCTCCCTCCAAAACGCTGCGCCTCATGTCCCATGTACAACGAGGTGCAGACGAGCCGCCTCCTGCGCGCGCAGCGCCACGGAACGGTGCCCCTCCCCTTCGTCCTCCGCTCGTTCTTCACACTCGCAGACTCGCTGTCAGTGGTGGCCAAGATGGCAAGGCCGATCACCTGGGGTTTGTGCGGGGCGTCGTGTACATGCATGGCGATGGATAGCCTCTGAGCCTCACCTGTTCCGACGGTTTTGGACCTTCCGTCCGATGGTATGCCTCTTCCCCATACCCAAACATGGGCGATGTGTTGATCTGAATGCCTTTACGTTGCGTGGTTCAATCTCAGAACATAGCAATGCCAAAAGGCGACAATAAAGATCGCAGTCCTAGCAGGTCAGCTGCCATCTATCCATCCGTATGTGCATGGTTAAAGGGTAGTGCAGTCAAGTTTAGCATTCAGATGCCCATACAAATACTTCACTTTGTGATCACTCAACTTACACAAACACATGGACTTTTTGTATATCATCTCGATGCAATAAGGCAATAAGCAGACATTTACATATATCAGCATTTAGTCATCAGCCTTTATTTATATATTTTGCTAATCACAAGCGGTTACAGGGCCGGTTATATGCATAAAGTGCTTGCATTTCGTATTTCAGGATTCAATTGTGTAAAAGCTCAGGGTAAAGGTGTGTGCGTGTGTTTATAGAGGTGAGTGTGTGCACGTGTATGTCGGTGTCTGTGTTTGTACTGTGTTTCACAAATTTTTTTGAACCATTTCGCACAGCGTGTTGCCGTAATTCATGTGCATCTTCAGTTTTGCTAGACACATTACAGCTTCCTTTGGTCACATTAATTATCACTGCATAATTCAAGTCTCTACCACTTATTTTAATCATTTCATTTTGCTGGTTCTTGATTATTGAATTTGGAGCAAGTTTATCGCATGGTACGTGCATTGCACGGGCACACTTACTAGTGACACGGAAATGGCTCAGATGCTTGAGATTCAGAAGGGACTTGAGGATCTCCAGGAGTATATGAAGCGCAGTCAGGCAAAGCCCTCCAAATCAGTTTCTCAGGATACATCGACTGTTTAGGTGGTTGAAGTCAACAAAGCAACACCAAGAAGGATTACTTCCGAAGAGAAGAAAGCTGTTGTAGACAAGGAGGTTGTGAAGGAGGTTGTACCGTTGAGTGGGCTGAATATGCAACTCAAGCGAGTACATGGTGATACTTGTATGACAGCGGATAGAGGCCAGCGATGGAATTTATTTTAGGTGCAGTGCATGATCAAAGGCAAAGCATGCAAGTTGATGATTGACAGTGGTAGCTACTGTAATGGCATTAGCAAGGCGGTTGTGGAAGCTTTGGGTTTATCCACATGGCGTATTCCAGAACCAAGGCATGTTGAGTGGGTGAATAGTTGCGATATGATGAAGATTACTCACAAGGTGCGTGTGCCATTTACAGTTGGTGACTATGTTGATAAGGTGGAATGCGATGTGTTGCCATTGGAGGTGTGTGGGGTGTTACTTGGACGTCCATGGCAGTATGATCGTAATGCTTTACATGGTGGGAGAGCAAATACATATTCTTTTGTGCATGATGGCAAGCATCGGACTTTGAAGCCTATGAGAGATGATCAAATCAAGTCCGATGTGGTGCTGGTGGTTCGCAAGGAGAAGTTGCGCAAGGCTAAGCCACAACCAGGGCTAGCTAAGGTGCAGCATGAGGAGCATGATGCACCGAGCGACAGTGTTGATACTGCTTCAGCTATGCCTGTAGATGACAAGCCAGTACTTGTTAGTGATAAGCCAGTTGAAGTGCAGCCTCTTACTGATGAGAGGAAGGATGTTGCAGCATGTGTTACGAAGCCAGTTTGTGTTGATACAGGTGTTCAGACTGATGATATTTGTGCTGTTCATGTCCCAGTGCATGTGGTGCCGCGGGGCGACAAGCGCAGTTTTATTCGTACACCTGTGAGGCGTTTTGTTGGGACAGCAGTGCGTATGCACACAGGCAGAGATGGACGTGTTCGTCAGCTTTGTGGACCAGGCATTACTCATATTTTGCAGGGGCGTGCAAAGCCGGTTCATGTTCAGCAAAAGAAGGTTCCAGCAAAAGTTGAGACGAAGAAGATGGTGGCGCCAAAGTCCAAACTCATATGGCGAAGAAAGGAGGCGCCAAGTGCTATGTCAAGTCAAGCAGGCCGCGAGGGAGGATGTGGTGTGGAAGGCAAGCGAGACTTGAAGATAGCGAAGACGCGTGATGTTGTTGCAGATATCACGCCACCTTTTCGAGCCAACCCTCAAGCGTTGAGGACAACGCTTCTTGAAGGGGGGGGGGGGGGGGAGGATGATATGGGCACGACGGAGGAGGTGCAACCCAATTTTAGGACTCCTCCACAACTTCTGTAATAAATCAGAATATCCGATGTAACCTTGGATCGGATTATCCGATGTAAGTCATGGATTGCGCAAGTCAGGGTCTGTAATAGATCGGATTATCCGAGTCACCCCTGACCGGATTATTCGATGTAAGTCGGTTTGTGTTTTATTTTTATGTGTGTTCGGTCTGGGCCTGTCCAGTCGAACCAGGTTGAGTCAGGTCGCCCCAGCCCTCATACATCGTTTTAGGGTAAGCTTTGAGTTTAGATTAAAAACAGTCCATAAACTTTGAGCTCCTTGGTGAAGCATCCCTCTGGGGACGGCGATGCCGTTTATCAGTTTGTAATAAAGATTGCTGCGAGGGTGCTTGTGTTCATCAAGTGTTATCGTGCTCAGGTTAGAGGCGTGGTGTTAATCTCCGCGTTGCTTGCTGGATTCGTTCCTCGTCTTCAGGTGACGTTCGTCGACGTTATTGGAAGATTTGTTATCTGTTTATCTTGCTGTGAAAGATCGGGACAACAAACTCTAGGATCTGCCACCGCCAATCGCCGCACGTCCCCTGGCCGGCTTCACCTTCGCCGCCTCCGGCCCCCTCCTCCACCGGCCCCGGCTCCTCCTCCCTTCATCCGTCCCTTCCTTTCCCACTCAACTCGCGTTGCCGACCACCCAAGCAGCAATCGGCGCGGATCCATTCGATGGCGATGGCACCGCTGCGTCAGATCCGTCGCGCCGCCGCCCTACCGCCGACGGCTCCATCTTGCGCAGCTCATCATGCCCGCCGCCCGCCCTGCTCCGAGGTCGCCGCCACTCCGAGATCTCCGAGGTCAGTCCAACTTCCTACTCCTCCCTCCTATGCGTGCGTCTTCTTTCAATTGCTCATGCATTGTACTTTGTTTCGCAGCCTTGTTCCCGACCTGTTTGACGGACGGGGACGGGGAAGAGGAGGGGACTGGACAGCACAGCTCGGCGCCATCAACAACCACTACATCGGCGCCGGGGACGACCTGCCCACCACCACCAGGAGGGACACGTCCACCGCCACTAAAGGTCCATCTTTTCCCCATCTTTTTTTGTTTCCCATGGTTGCAAATTTTCTGCTGCTGCAAATGAAGAAACGTTCCCATTGTGCCACCAACCTGAGTTCCTTGTGATTTTATGAACCAGAATCTGTCTTGGTTGGTAGATGTACTGCTTGGTTGTAGCATGTGCAGGTATTCATGTACTTGTTTTAGATTTATTTATTAGGTGAGCTACTGGCAATGGTTGTTATGGTTAAATATTGACTAGGTGAAGGTGATATGTGGTTCCTGCTTGTTGATCTGATCCTATTTCTCTTGTTCCTTGATCATCTTATGTTCTTATTTATCTTAACCATGCTAGTCTGAGTTGGACAATTGCTATGCCATCTAGTAAACATGTCTCGTGTTGATCAGACCTTGCTTAGGGAGGAACGGCTCCATTTACTTGTCATTGTTATAGTTCTAGCTGCCTGGAATATTGTAAGAACAGAATATAACCCTAACTACACTTGCACTGTTTTGTACTCCCTCTGTTCCATAATATAAGTCTTTTTTAGCAAGTTCTAGCAGTCTGTTCATAGTATGTTCGACTCTTCTATATGCAACCTACAATATTCTGGCGCTGTGCTCATTTAGTGATATCTTGTGTTGGTTTTGCCAGGAGTGACCCAGCTCTAGCAGTGCTGCTGCTAGGCCGTACATGGCCTTCCGCATGTCCGGCGCGGTGGTAGGCTCTGCTGGCCATCAGATTCGACTACCGCCGCCATGCGATGGCAGCAAGTTCACCAGGTCTTAGCCTCACTTACAAATCCACAAGAGGCTGATGTGGCAACATTGACACGGGGCTGCAGCAGCGACGACGCCATCGACACGAGGCTGTGGCAGCGACAACATCGACACGCGGCTGCGGCGACGACGCCGTCGACACGAAGCTGCGGCGACGGCGACATCGCGATGGCGAATCACTTGGACTATTAAATGTAATGGTGTATTTGGACTGAATGACATGTATGCATTATTGATTGATAATATATTGGAGTATTTGAATTTCTGGATAATGATGTGTCTGAATGTATTTGATAAATAGAATATTTAATATGGATTTGATTTTTTTAATTCCTAAAACTTTACTAGTGGCGAACATGCATCCCAGACCGCCACTGGTATATCCTCCACTAGTGGCGGCTCCAGGTTCGCCAGCAGTAGCCATATACTAGTGGCGGGCGGACTAAAATGTGCGCCAGCGGTAAAGCTACGGCTGGCGAAAAACTTTTTTCGCCAGCGGTAGACATTACCACTACCCAGACTGTGCTGGCGAACGCTAGTTCGCCAGCAGTAGGCAAAAAATGTCCGCCAGCCGTAGGCTTTTTCCTACTAGTGGGTGTCGGTATACCCAATGGTGTATGACCAAATGGTTCAAATTGGTTATAGATCTATGAGCAATTTTGTTGAGGGTCACTATCAAAAAGTCACTAGTTAGCACATTTATTGTGATGGTACATACCGCAAATACTTCGCGGGCAATGGCAGCACAAACATGGCGGAAATATCAGGGTCCTAGAAGATCATAGAGCACAGATGAAGCGCATAGAGGTGAAACAACATGTGACAACTACACCAAAGATCTACCGCATAAAGAGCTAAGCATGAACTACAAGATCAATGAAGCACCGCATCGCGAGCTACTACCACATCTCAGATCTACCAAATACTAACACATACTACTTAGATCTACCAAATACTAGCACGTGCCACTAAGATTTACCATATAATAGCATGTAGTACCAAATCTTGTGTAGAAATGGAAGAGGACTTACACTGAAGCTGCGTACAGCCAGGGAAAGAACGGAGGAGGTGGACATCTCAGAGAAGAGGACGAAGGCTAGCACCGACCTCCGAAGGAGTAGCCGCCGCTTGGCTGTGAAAACCTACGAAAGAGAAAGCTCGAGGGGGGGGGGGGGGATAGTGGCGGAAGTTCCGGCGGTGAGGAAGAGGGGGTGAAATAGGCGAGCGAAATTGCTGGGTGGTGACCAGAATTTGTCCCGTCGCTTTTTCGCCTGCGCACATGAGCTTGCGCCATCTCCGAGATTGCACGAGCTCGGCTCCGCGTTCCCCTTCCTTGCACGAGGAATAGAGGAGTCGAGGGTGACTGAGTGGAAATGGTCGGTTTCTATCGAGACTGGCCCGAGGGCATCCTCTGGACCTGCTTGGGAACTCGAAGGTTAGGTACTAGCTTCCTGTTGTGCGGTCTCCTTGGTCCCAGTGTGGCAAAAAGGTCGCCTAGGCGATAACCAGCCAACAATTAAGGTCGTAGTACAAATCACAAGCAGTACCAGCAAGGGAGATAAGATTGGAAAACATGGCCACAAAACAGATGCAGACTATGGTATGCACTAACCCTACATGACTAGCTACATTACATAATGGCTGGTGTAATGGTGTTCAAACGAGAGACATGCGGATCTTCAGGGGCGCATGCTGATTACAGGTGGACTGTCTGTTCGAAGCTTCCTTTTTCAAAAAGGAGCTGTCTACTTCACTGCGATTTCCTATAGCCCGAAGAATCGGCTTAATATATTTAGTGGAAAATCTGCGCACGATCGTGATGTGCCAACAGCAGGGGAGATACTCGATCGAGATCACCCTTGTGTCTCAATGAATGGTTCCAGGGGCCACCTAGCTAGCTAGAACAGGCCCGTCTAGGTTTATTTGTGTGTTTCTCAAGCAATGTTTCTGGGTACTACAACTGTCCCCGGAAAGATGTTTTTTTCTTCCTTTGCAAATCGAGTGAACTTTGGTAACTCCTGAAGAAGTAGACAGCACAGCACATGAGATGTCTTCAGTGCCAAGTGAGGTTTTAACTTGCTCTGTATTCATTTCAGTCTTCAGAGACAGTTCAAGGGGTGTGTTACTTGCTCTCTATACATATATCACATTTTTTGTAGAAGAAAAAAGGTAAGAGAAGATGTACAATATGGTGATATTTCCTGGGGAGATACAGGTTGATCCATCCCCTGTAAAAGAGAAAACCAAAATTTGTTCTTCGTTGCAGCTATTACGAAAATCAAACACCTTGCTGCTGGTGTGACCTTGCATGTACAGTAATGTGCACCGCTTCTTCGGCTCTTCTATAGATAGCTCCCCCTCCTACGTTCTGTTATTCGCCGGAGCTTGTCGTCGCGTCGGTGTGTCGACTCGCCATACCATGATTTCCGAGCAATCGGAAGGAATGCCCTTCACCTTGCTATAATCTTCCGTCACAACTTGTTGTACGAACCTAATGGAGTCCTGAGAAGCACCGATATCACAAGAAGACGTCAGTGCTTGCAAAGCGTGAAAACAAGCATGTAAATCATCATAGGACTGACAACAAAACAAGGAACAATGAGCAATGTAGGGATCGATCGAATCGAACCACGCTCTAACGATAAGACCTGATCCCATGCATATGATTGATCATAGCAACAGGGGGTTTCTTTAGTGGTTGGACTCATGATCGATGAAACAGTCAGCTGTACACCTAAAAGAAGCGCCAAGCGTACGATGACTGCTGTGGCTAACCACCAACACCTGCAAGTGTAGCTTGCCTTGCACTGGAGCTCATCATCCATGGTTGTACCAAATCCTACTCAGCCACGGGGCCCCTCCCACCAAAACACGCCACAGCGCCGCACCAGATTAGATTAAATTAAAGCTAGCTAACCCCCCGCGGTTTCGCATTTGCAATGCCGTTTCCAGATCATCTTGGATTCTAGCCGTATTGTCGCTTGCTTGCAGGAGAAACTAACAATAGTATGATTTCTAGAGGAAACGAAGGCACCGACTCCACCGATCTTTATGCTGGAATGAGGGGGCCGGTGATGGATGTTGACCGGGAAAAGTTGGGCCAGACACATGGGCCACGAGACGTACGTTCTTCTCCGTTGGCACACCCTACCTGTACCACATGCACCAACAGAGATGCCGCTTTCATGGCGGAAATTTGCCTAACCGTAACCCAGGTACGCGTCGACATCGCTGTACCGCTCGAAAGGGTATATGAATGCTCGCTGTTCCGGGCATCCATGGCGATCGAGCCAGCCGGCCGGCCGAGGACTCTACAGTTACTAGTACCCAATCAATGGTTGATGGTTGACTGACCTGGGACTTGTCGGGCTCGGAGGTCGGGTACCGCCCCCACCGCTCGGGGTCCCAGAGCACGGAGCTGTTGAACGCGAAGCCGTGCACGTCGATCTCCGGCGACGACGACCTCGCCGCGCCGGCGCCGGTGCCGCCGGGGGCGCCTCCCGTGGCCGTGGCCGTGTCCGCTGTGCTCACGGTGGTGCTGCTGCTGAGGTCCCTGGAGAACCAGCCTATGACCTTGGAGGCGCTGCACGCGGGGCCCTGGACGACCACTTTCCGCTCGTTTCGCGACATCCTCGCCACCGGCCACGCACCGAATGTGCTGAAAAAGCAAGCAAGAGATCAGTTCGAGCGTCAATTATTGGAAACGGCATGCATGCACGCGTGTGGCCAAGTGATTAGTACAGTACAAATTAAGTTGGTAATTTCAGACAGCAATTGCTAAGAAAAACTTGTTTCTGTTAGCTATTATCGCAAGACGTCAATTTCAGACAGCGGTTCGGAGGTTGGACTGTACAACAACGGCAAACTGGACATATTCAGACAGAGAACTGCACTACTAATGCGAACGATAGCAAAGACAAAGTAAGGAGGATTTCGCTAAGAATACCCTCGACAAACTCATAAAACAGCATTTATCACCGTTCCGTGTACGTTACCGGCTCGTCAAAAGGAGTAGCTAAATACGGTAGTGGTACTTAAGCATGTATTACCTGCAGACTGAAAATGGGAGTCTACTAATACTATCACAGTCTGCGGTTCAGAAGCATTACTATGATCGAGCAGTTCAGAGTTTGGACTGTACCCGAACGGCAAATTGGACATATTCAGTCGACAGAGAACTACACAAACCGACTAGCGTGATACTACGAACACTAGCATAGCGTAGGTACTACTAACGCGAAGACAAAGTAGAGGGGGTTTGGCTAAGAATACGCTCAACAACCTCATAAAACAGGAGTATATCCCCGTGCCGTGTACGCTATCGGCTCGGCTTCCTGGACCAAAAGGAGTAGCTAGGCTAGGATGCAGTTGTTTGCACGCGTCGGTTCAGACGTCGTGGTTTCAGTCCGGCGAACTCAGGATTCGACACTTCCATGAGCCCAATATGGGTTTGGTGTCCGGCGATTGCACGCGAATACCGTGCGACGCTCGGCCGGAGCTAGCGCCCACTCCCCTTCGGCGGTAGCCATCCCCACGGCTGCGTCCCTGTCAGTTCCGGTGGGTAGGACACTCCGATCACTCGGGTCCTAAAGATAGGACACCGCTACCTCACCTACGCCGTTGGTTGAGGGGTGCCAATCATGCTTCTACCGACACATTTGGGCGTCCCCTACGCAACAACACACCACCAACACCCACTCCTTCGTGGTGAATGGTGATGCGCCATTGGCAGCCAGCCATGCCGGAACAAGACCGTTACGTTGCCGTACTTGTAGACTATTGATGATGAAGAAGAATAAGTAAAGCAAAAGAAGCAGGGGCTTGCTCTGCTCCAGCCTGACTGACGGCCTTTCGTCCCAAGTGGTACTACAGCGTCAAGAAAAAGAATGGGAACCGGAGAGATAAAAACGACCCTTTAAACGGCGGCACATGGCTTGGATGATTGGATCGTCGCCGGCGATTAAACAAGCCCTGAGAAGGAGGTCATCCAGGTGGTGCGTGAGCTGTCTACCGCTCCGGGGGCGGCAACCTGACAAAGTTGCCTTGCCACTAGCTGTTGTGTGCGTCTTTGGGCGCTAGCGAAGTTCACCGCGTGCTTTCCTCCCACATCGATCGATCGATCAAGTCCAAGACGAAACACTTTTGTTTTGCTCAATCGAAAGATCGGCACAAGATTTTTTACTTCTCACTTAGCTATCTAGGGTGAATGCGACTGTGATGAATGAATGCAAGCAGAAGCAGAGAGATCGTCGAATCGAAGAAACAACGGTGGGGGGTAACGACGTACCTGATCTGGCGGAGCTGGTCGAAGAATCGGAGCTGGAACACGTCGCTGAGGCCGGCGAAATGGACGACGCCGGCGAGCCGGTGCCGCTCGATGTGCTCGAGCGCGGCGTTGCGCTGGTGGTGCCGCTCCTTGCCGGCTGCGGCCTCGGCTGCCGTGAAGTTGTCCTTGTACGTGAGGTGGCGGTACAGGAGCCCCGTGTCGCGCAGCAGCCTCGCTGTGGCCGGCACGTCGGGGGCGGCCTCCACCACCACCCACAGCACCGGCGGCGGGACGAGCCGCAGGGTGTGCGCCATCCGCGTCAGCATCGCCGCGCGCTCCCCGGCCGCCGTGGGCGTCGACTCGGTGGTGGTCACCACCACAAGCAGCGGCCGCGGGCTCGCGGGCGCCACCTCAGGGACTGCGCCTTGCGCCAGCAGGCTCCGGTTGACGGCGCCGACCGCCCCCGCCGAGCGCAGCGTCCGCACCATGTGGCTGCTCCCGACCCCGAAGCCGGCGCCGACGGGCGGCGCGGTGGAGCGCCAGTCGGAGACGGAGGAGGGGGCGAAGCCGGTGAAGAAGCCCATGACGAAGCAGAGGCTGGAATGCAGCAGCGCCTTCTTCCAGAGCTGCGACCCGCCGGAGCCCTTCTTGAGCCTCCCGCCGACGGCGTGATCCAGGGCGGACCCCATGAAGAAGACCACCCCCCTAGGAGGAGCAGCAGCGGCTGATGATGACCTCCCTCGCACTCTCGGGAGCCTCGCGTCGCGTCGTGCCGTGTCTGTCTGTCGTAGGCGTGCGCGCGTGCGGCTAGCTAGCTGTGTGTGTGATTGTGGGCTAGCTAGTTCGGCAGCGGTGGTGGTGGTGGTGGGGAGGTGGAATTGGCAGTGGTGGTGGGTTTAAAAAGGGCGGGAGGTGGCAACGGAGCAACGGGAAGCTAGAAGACGAAGCGTACGTCGTGTTGGTGTCACGCTTTTTGCTCGCCTTCTCCGGCCCCGGGACACAGCTATATATCTAAAGAGGTAAACCGGGAGACCTCAAGGAGCTCTCTCCTTCGTTTGGATTCCTGGCCGTTGGATCGAGTGCATCCGGGCCGTTCAATTGTTTCACCGCGCTGTATAAAAACCTCACCCCGCGTGGAAACCCTAGACCGCGTGAGAGCGCCCCCACTTTCCCGCCCTCAGCCGCCGCCATTCTTCGCCTTCCCGCGCAGAGCACCGCGCCGCACTCGCGTCTTCCACCTTCCTCCGCCCCTTCCACCTCTTCTCTTCCACGGAGATGACCTGACACTGCTGCAGCTCGTGGCCTCTCCATCCTACTCCAACGCTCCACAGGTGGGTGAGCCACGGCTGCCGCTCGCGCCGGTGCTCCGCGTGTCAACACCGCTACAAAGATGGAGACAAGGTTGTCACGCCGAGGTACGGCGTTGCCGATTGACCTGCTGCCAGCCCCCATCGTTCTCCTATTATCTGCAGTCTCTCATCCTCTTCCTCCCTAACAGCAGACAACAGGACCGTGGAGCAGCGCAGCCGGCCGCTCGCGCCGCTGCCGTGAGTCGTTTTGGCGTAGGGAGGAGTGGGCCGTAACAAGCACGCATCGTCCGAAGCGTTGCCATACAAGGTCAGTCTCGAACCGGCCGGCCGTCCTGGAGTTCATACAATAGAATGGTATGATCCCATCTACTAGCATATCCAGATCTCGTGATCGTTTTCCCCTACCAAACTAGCTGCATATTTATTTCCAAGTTCTGGCCGTGCAGCATGGTGAATTTTTCTGTGACTTTTGGTACCATTTAAATATCATCATGATCTTCTGAATCTGCCAAATATCCTGAGATGGAGCTTTCCTATATAATGCTTTATAAATGGTGCTCCATATAAGTATATGTCTACCTAGGGACATTGAGAGATGAGCAAACTAAAATATATTCATTTGCAAAGCTTGAGTAAAAAGATTGGACATACTTATAAGGACAGTTAATTCGTTAATCTAGCTTGGCTTGTGTGTCTATTTTTCATATATTATTTACCGTTTAATTACCAGTTCAACTAATTCTCAATTTTTCTGGGATTTTTTTCGCAGTGCTTGTGGTCAAGTTATGGCTGAATGTAACCTTCCGTTGGTGTGGCATCAAGTGCTTGGATTTGGATGTCATGAAATACTTGCGCAACAACCAACATTGGTCCACAAATAAAGTACGTTCATTTGATCCTCAAGTTGATGATTTTCACCCTCGTTCCCTTTTATTTTCTACAGGCAGAAAACATATGCTCATTCCTGGTCCATCTTCAATTGTTTCAGATCTATATTGTTTTTCTACACATTTTTTGCTAAGTTGGTTAGTCTTACCAATCCGTACCTTTTACTTTATTCTGTATACTCACCATTTTGTTTCAGACATTTTAGATATTGATTTTATTCATATATTACAACCTGATGTCTCTTGAAAGTATATCATGATCATAGTGACAGTGTAACTATGTGGTTATTTATATCTCTTTGAAAATGAGGATCATATGTCCTTGCCTTAAAAGAGAGCAGTTCCATATTATCTTTTGTTCATTGGTGCTTATCTACTTCTTTTTATTCACCATATTACCTGTAGATAATTGTTCTTTCTTGTATCCAAAATTTGTCGCTCATGGCAAGCTTCTAGAATTAGGGAAATACTTACCACTTTGGCCTTTAAAGTAGCTAAATCGGAGTTGTACACATTTTGGTTTGACATGTAAAGTAGGGAAATCTCCGGCTCTATTGCTTGGTTCTGGGATGCAATAGAATATAACTTTGCTGAAAAATATGTGTATCTAGATTTCTTAGTACATGAGGGGGTCATATATATTGCATTAAATATTCAATGTTCGCCTTGTGCTCATTTTATTAAGTTTGTGCATGCTGCTACGATTTCAGCTTCGATGTCGCCAGGAAGAGTGGCTGGTGGAGCTGTGGGGTGCCTCTAAGGAGCCGTGCGTCTCAGATCCGTCATCAAGGGCGACAACCAGAAGCACAACTGCCTGGCCTCCTCCAATTTTTCCACCCGCCACGCAGCAGCACCGACCATTTTTTGCTCGGGTGAGACTCCTTTGGCTTGAGTTCTTTATACCCCCCCTCTCCATCCTGATTTCCGACATTCGTTTGCATATGGGGTCTCAAGGAGCGGGGGTTTGAGAGCAAGGTTTTGTGATCATTGGCAGTGCGGCAATATAAAGAACGTGGAGGTCTCTTCAGATTGAGGTAATAAACATCACATACCAATTTCGGTTTGCTCCCATAGTCATATGAATAGATGTTGTGTAATTAAAAATCTATGCTGGCTTGCAGGTTGATGTATAGTCTGCCACTAAACTAGACATGTTTGTCTTCTCTTTGTGACACAGATTGGTTGTATTCTAATATTGAATCAGAGAAATGAAAATATATGTATCCCTGTAGTTGAAGGAATGCACTGGTGGTGCTGAAATTATTGTTCTATTATGAAATAATGAATAGATGGTGCTATCTAACTAGGATTTTTTCATCAAATCCAAGAGCAATATAAAACAAATCAAGTATTTGCATGTACATAGCGTTTGTTTCTGTCTAAAAAGAGAGTGAAATGGGATTTGTTCTTCTTCATGCTTCCAGATTTTTTTGCTTCCTTCGCGTTTGTTTCTGTCTAGATGTGTTCTTGCTCTTTCCAGGTTCTGTGTTCTTCCTTTTCTGAGTTGGTTGCTTCTTCTTTTATTTGACGAGTTTCTTTTGTTCTTTTATTTTGGTTCTTCCCGTTGTGTCCGTTCTTGATTTGTTGTTCTTAGGTTTTCCAAATTTGTTTTGTTCTTTTCTATCTGAGCTTCTTCATCTCTTTTTACCACTTTTTCTTCTTTGTTCTGGTGGTGTTTTTATTCTATACATAGTCAGTTTTGTTTGCTTTTCTGCTGGTGAGGATGAGCAGCGTGAGATGGAGATGAAAGAGGCATGGAGATGCAGGCTGCGGAGCTCCGACAACCACAACTGACTGAAGATTCTTCGTTGCAGGACTGCCCAAGGACGTCGCCGGTCAACAGAGGAACTAGGGAAGCCGTGGGCGCAACCACAGCTGACCTCACACCTCTGCTCCGTCCATCCTTGCAGCATTTGTCTTTCTAGCAGGTGCCCAGCGCCCCCTCCTCCTAATCTCTCATTTCACTCTCTTTTTATTAATCTCTAGAACATGTGTTATTTTTGTGTGAAGATACTTTTATCTATGCCTACAAGTTGTTAGAAATTCAACCATGCTTTAGGGGAAGATTACTTTATGTAATTGAATTGTTATGCTCCTGTGTGTACTCATTTCGTGCATTGGTATTTTATTTATATACCTCAACCAAATAACTCAATTCAGTTTGCTCTATTGCTGTAGGTGAAGTCTAAAATTGGTGTTTGCCATTCTGCTCTATATGATTATCATGAAGCAAAGGTATGATTTTTTCTCTTAATTGGTGTCAATTTTTTAAAAGCTTGCAAATCATGAATAGATTAATAAAATTGATGTGATTCATGGTCTTTGTTTCAGGTAATCATGTAGATGATGGTGTGATGAAATCAAAAGTGGTGGCCATATGGTGATGGTGGCATGTCGGATTTTTTATGAGCTCAACCTCTAGCTTCAGCGAATTGATTGCCTCTTTAAGACCCTAGGCTCAAGATGAGCCCGGCTTTAAATTAATGAAGCCAGAGTAACCAACAAAGTTCGTACAAGCCGTGAAACGGCACCAACACACGAGCACGCAGGCTCGGAAAGAAAGAGCGCCCACGGCGCAAGTGTAGCAAATGGAGTAACTCACAGCTACAGCTCCTAGAGGTGACACCAGCCCCACAAGACTGAATCGAGACCACTAAGGTACCAAAAAGGGGATACAAGCAGGGATGGCGGGGCTCAAGGTGCCGGGGCCTCCCGCACCTGTGTGTAGAGCTGACGGATCCTGCTAATCGTCAGCTCCACCATCTCGCGATCCTGTCTCCTAGCCACTGGCTTCCACACCTGTAGATACATAGCAAGTTTATAGAGAATGTCAGCGGGTTGGGCGGGATATACCCCCTCAATGGTAAATTTGTTCCTAGTCGTCCAAAGAGACCAGACTAGCGCTGCGCAACACGTCCACAAACTCGTTTCGCTAGGCCCGTGTGTCTGCACAACTCTCGGTAGACATCCGGGAAGCAGGTGGGGTTCCAGTCACACTGAAATAACTCCCGCACTGCACTCCACATGAACTTGGCAAGAGAGCATGTGAAGAAGATGTGGTTGGTGTCCTCAAACTCCCCACATAAGGCACATCTGCCAGAGGAAGGGCCGCGTCGGTGGTGGATGTTATCGTTCGACGGCAGTCTCTTCCGTATAAGTTGCCAAAGGAACACTTTGATTTTCCGGGGAACCGCAATCCTCCAGATCTCGCAGAAATGTCGGCGGGGTGTTCCCTCGCAAAGCTTGCGGTAAAGCGATCTAGCCGTGAACCTCCCCGAAGGTTCAAGGGCCCAAGTGATACGGTCGGGGGCCGGCGTCAACCTCGTAGGTTCAAGCGTTCTAAGCAGGTTAACCCATTGGTTTTGTTCTACGTGGCCAAACGCGCGCCTACAAGGGATGTCCCACCCCTCTGGCTGTAGGGCGTCGGCAATAGTGATTTCCGGCTCCGAGGTAATGGAAAAAATCTCCGGGAAACTCTCCGATAGAGGGCCCGGGCCAATCCACCAGTCTAACCATAGTCTGGTAAGTATCCATTACCAATGTTGTGCTTAGCCCCCAAGCGAAACACGTCCTTCACTTTTTGGATAGATTTCCAAAATTGTGAGCCATAGGTGTGGGAGTCCACTAATAAGTCCTTATCCCGGAGGTATTTGTTCCGGAGAATGTCGGCCCACAAGCCTTGTTCTCCTGCATAGAGCCTCCAGATCCACTTGGCCATAAGGCACTTATTCATGCGTCTTGTGTCCATGATCCCCAAACCCCCCAAGTCTTTGGGTAGACACATGTCAGCCCATCTGACCCAATGGTACCGACGTCTCGTGCGTGAGTCCCCCCAGAAGAATCGCGCCCGGTGTTTGTTCATCGCGCCGTGAACCCCGTCGCCAAGCAAGCAGACGCCCATGGCATGGAGCGGTAGGCTGGAAAGGCAGGCGTCAATGAGGGTGAGTCTAGCCGCTGTTGACATCATATTCCCCATCCACGGGTCTGCCCGTTTCGCCACCTTCATCGGCAGGGGACCCCAATCCCCTGCCGTCAGCGCTCTGTCACTGATAGGCAAACCTAAGTACGTGAAGGGGAACTCCCCTAACTTGCAGTTTAGCATGTTTGCTATCCGCTGTCGATCCAGGTCCGGGTTCCCCAAAACCATGACCTCACTCTTGTGAAAATTAATTCTCAGACCGGACATACTCTCGAAGCAGAGAAGTAGGAATTTTAGGTTGGCAATCGCCAAGTCGTCCGGTTGGATCATAATGATCGTATCATCTGCATATTGCAGGTGCGATACCCCCCCAGGTATCACATGGGTTATGAGACCAGAGATATGTCCCGCCCCCTTCGCCGCGTCCAAGATGGCCGCAAGCGCCTCCACCACATAGTCAAAGAGTAGTGGTGAGAGAGGGTCGCCCTGGCGCACCCCCTACCATTACGGAAGAAGTTGCCTACTTCTCCGTTAATGGTGATGGCAGTATGGCCCCCCGAGACCAACCCCATAACTCGATGGACCCAACCCGGGTCAAAACCTTTGCGGAGGAGCACCTCCCGCAAGAAAGGCCACTTCACCCGGTCGTAGGCCTTTTCGAAATCCAGCTTCAAGAACACTCCCCCAAGTTTCTTGGCTTTAATTTCGTGCACAATCTCCTGAAGGGAGAGAACACCCTCATGGATGTGACGACCTCTAATAAACGCCGATTGAGTCCTACTAATCGTGCGGTGAGCGACGGGTGATAATCTAAGCGCGTAGGCTTTGGCGACAAACTTAAAAATGACGTTAATGAGCGCGATCGGTCTAAATGTCGAATATCTTCCGCCCCTGGGACTTTGGGGATAAGCGTGAGCGCCCCGAAATTCAGCCTCGAAATGTCCACTCTCCCAAGAGCGAAGCCATTTGTAATCTCCATGATCAATGGTTTTACCAGAGGCCAAAATTTCTTAAAGAAAATCACCGGCAGGCCATCCGGGCCCGGTGCCGTGTCCACCTTCATGCTTTTCAGGACCAAGTCCATCTCCTCACCGGTGAAGGTAAGCATGAGGGCATGATTTTCCTCCTCCGAGACGCGTCCTGCGCCTCCCAGAGGGTATTGGCAAGGATGAAGAGCCCCGACTCTCCCTCCTCGCCAAGTAAGCTACGATAGAAATCGTAGATGTGCGCCTGAATACCTCTAGGGTCCGTGATGTGGCCCTGGTCGAGATGAGGCGAGTGATGGCGCATTTCCTCCGGCGGCCATTGGCGATGGCATGGAAGAAAGCCGTGTTCGCATCACCCTTCAGAAGCCATTGAACTCGACTCCGCTGCCGCCAATACTCTTCCTCCATCTTGGCCAGATGAGAGAGTTGGTCTTCCAGATGGTACCTGAGGGCCCAGCCCTCGTCATCTAGACCGGTGGAGTCGGCACGGCGTCCAGGCTCTGGATCTGGGAGAGGATGTCCGCCTTCAAGTCCCTGTCCTCTCTTCCTATGTTGGCCCCCCAGCCTTTTAGGAATTGACGGAGACCTGCGGAAATCTTGTTCCAGTCAGTGATGGGGTCGGTCGAGGAACCCACAAGTCCCACGAGTCCCCTCCACTTGTCATGGACCAGGTCCCCAAACTCGGTCGCTCCAGCCACGCCTTCTCAAAGAAGAACCGAGAGCTCCGCCTCCTCAGCTCTTCCCCGGAATCGAGTAGGAGAGCTGCATGGTCCGACCCAATGATAGTCTCCGCCGTCAGTGAGCAGAGTGGGAAGAGCGCCTCCCACTCATTAGTCATCAAGACCCGGTCCAGCACTGACCGCACGGGATTTAACTGTCTATTCGTCCAGGTGTACCGGGACCCACCTCTACGAATCTCCCGAAGTGCATGGTTTGCGATGAAGTCATTGAATTTGTGCACCCGGGGCCAGTTAATATTATCATTGTTTTTGTCCTCTGATCCCCTAATCAGGTTGAAATCTCCTCCTACCACCAGTGGTAGAGGGCACGTCGAAATTGCCGAAGCCAATTCCGCTAGGAATTCATCAGTGCGGCGGTGATCTGCAGGTCCATAAACCACCAGGCAAGCCCAGTGTTTCGAAGTGTCTAGCTGCAATACATCCGCCTGGATGTAGAAAGATCCACTACTCCATCTCTGCACCTCATATGAATCCTCGTTGACTCCCAACAACATTCCACCGGAATGGCCGTTAGCTGGGGTGTGATGCCATGCAAAGTGCCCCCCAGGGTCGATACTTCGCAGCTCAGCCGGGGTGAAACTAGATTTAATGGTCTCCTGAAGGCCAATAAAGTCTAGACGTTCTCGGGATATGAACTCCTTGATTTGGATTCGACGTCCCGGGCGTCCGAAACCACGGATGTTGTAGAAGCCACCCCGCATCACGATACGGGGTTCCTCCTCCGTCCACGACGGGCTGTCACCTTAGATTTGGCCTGACCCCGCTTAGTGACCTTGGGGGTGACCTCAGACTCAGCCAAGGGGGCGGCGACCGGCTCCACCGATCGACCCTCCCCCTCCGCGGTGGCCCCAACCACCTCGTCCGACTCTCTCGCGACCGCGGCGGCCGCCTCGGCCACCGCTGCGTCCCGGCGGAAGATCGCTTCAGCAATCGCTGCTTGCGCTTTCTCTTTCGCTCGAATGAGTGAAAGGACCTCAGTCTCGGTCCCAGCTTCGAATGCGAAAGCTAGGCCGGCGTCGTGCACTACCGCTGCTAGATGCGTATCAGGTAAATCCTGAAGAATAGCAAAGGAAGACGCGGACGCACCTGGCTCCTCAAGGTTCCGAACCGCGGCGCGATGTTCCGCCCGCTCCACCGAGTGCACAGCCGACTCCGGGCCGTGGAGCCTCGCGCTCTTGCGGGGCGGACCCGAAGGGTTAGGCCTGGAGCGTGGACGGCGGGAAGTCGCACCCCCCGCTGGTCCCTCCAAGTCCTCCGGCAGCGGCGCCAGCTGCGCTACCGAGCCCGACTCAGTCTCCGACTCCACCTCCACCTCCACACGAACGGATCCGGCCATGGCCGGGGTCGGTGAGCCCTCCGAGGCCAGGGAACCTGGGGAGAGCGCGCCAGCGCCGTCGGTCTCCTCCGCCTGAGGGGGCGGGGGTGGTGGTGCCACGTCCATCACCACCGTCTCGATGGTGGCCGAAGCAGCGCGCAGGCGCTCGATGACGGAGAGGGAGGGGGGCCACGCCTTAGCCCCCCCGAGGTTGGAGCCGTACTGGTCCCCACCAGCGGCGCCACCTGGGGCTCCCCCATGGTCGAGTCCGCCGGGAGCGGGGCCGAGGCGGAGGCGGCGTTGGGCTGCCCCCCAGACGCCGGCGCCGTAGGTAGAGTGGTGCTGGACGCACCAGCCTGCGGAGCCGCCCCGAAGGCCCGCTGGTCCTTCTCGCTCGCCAGCCTCCACTCCTCGTTGAGGCTGTCCTCCCCAGAGCTGTCGTGATCAGTCGGGGGCTGCGGCGGTGGTGGAGCCGAGGTGCTCGCCCCAGGCTGGTCCGCACGCACTCCCACGATGAACCCCTCATTCTTGTGGAAGATCTCAGCTTGGCCGTTGAGCTTGGCCGGGTTGCGGCAAGCCATACGCATCCGCACCGGGAGGCGGTTGGCGAGGGTGCGAGTGTCAACCTCCAGGGGTCGCCCAAGCATGCGCATCCCGACCATGAGCCGAGACACCTTCCTCATGCGCTTGGGCAGCCCCGTGATCGTCACCCACGTCTCTTGGAGGACCACGGCCGGTGCCGGATCGGCATCCGCGAGCCGGATAGCCGCCTCCAGGTTGTTGAGCGGCAGGAAGATCCTACCACTCCGCACGCTCATCTTGAGGAGGTCCCGGGAGGGGAAGCAGACGGAGAACTGGAGGGGGGCAACCTCCCTCACCCTCCAGTCCCAGGCACCCTCCACCAGATGGCGCAGCTCCGCCTCCAAGGCGGGGATCGGAAGCCCTTGTCCCGCGAAGGAGATGATGGCCTCGTTGGTGTCTTCCTCGAGCTCCGACTCGCTCTCCTCGAAGTCGAGGTAGAAGAAACCCTCTCCCGGAATGGCCTGCCCCATCAGGAGCAGATCGGCATGGTCCGGGGTGAAAGTGCAGGCAGACTGGAAATGTCCAGACTGGCCACACTTGAAGCACTCCGCCGGGGAAGTGCTCGGGCCGCCCGAGCCGGAGACCGGCGTCGAGGATGAGGCACGCGCCGGAGGGGGCCGGCGAGCAGGCCCAACCGGCGCCTTCCCAGCCGCCCTTGCCGGGTCCCGCACAGCGCCACCCTGCGCCGCCGTCGGTTGCGCCGCAGCCGCCGGCACCGGAGCGCCAGCCAGGGCCTGCGCCGCCGCGAGCCGCTTGGCCTCGCGCTTCCTCTCGCGCTCGAGGAACCAGTACTGCTGCTGGGAGACTGGTGGCGGGATGGGGGCGAGGGGTGGCAGGACCGCACCCGGGGCGGCCGGAGCAGCCGGCGGAGCTGCCGCCGGCTGGTGGCGCCTCGCACCGCCGCGATTGAAGCCGCCCTGCCTGCGGTTGCCCGCGCCGCCTCCAGCCCCTGCGCCCGAACCGGCCATCCTCACGATCTGAGCGAAGGAACTGACGAGAGGGGGCGGGGGAGGGGTGAGGACGATCGACTTCGCTCCAGCACCGCGCCGCCGCACGTCGTCGGGCGATGCAGGGGAGCCGAGAGAAAGGTCTCGGGAGCCCTTGGGGATCCACCACCAAGTAGTGGCCGGGTCAAACCCTAACGCACTGGTGGGCTGGGCCTCCCCCACGGTCGCCGCCGGGGCCCAACAGCAGAGCCGCGCGACCCCCAGATCCGCATCGCTCGCACGACCCATGGGCCGGTTCTCCTCCTCAAAGGGCAAAATGGCAGGCCCATCTAGCGGCCCAGCCCAGGTAGGGGTCGACCCTAACCCTAGGGAGGTCAACGCTCCCCTCGTCGCCGTCGGCGGCGGCGGAATCTCCGGCTCACCGGGGCAAGTCTCGGCCCGTGGCCGGTGGATGGAGGAAGGGGAAGAAGCGGGGCCGCTTACCGGAGCCGGCGCCGAACGCGGAGAGCCCCGGGGTCGCGCCGGCGGGGCCTGAGCCAGTCGCGCCGCCGAGAAGTTCGCCGGGCGGCCGCTCCCCGAGCGGAACCGCGAGCCGCAACCGCCAGGAGCGAAGGGACGGCGAGCGCCATCCGCGCGGGGAGAGCGGCGGTGTTGGGCCGACGCGAGGAAGTCTCCCAGCATCGCCGGCGTCCGCGGCGGGGTCTCCCTCACCTCCTCATCGCTGCATGCCTCCGCGCTCTCCGACGGCCGCGACCGCAAGCACGGCGAGGTCTGGCCGGCCGGCGAGGGGACAGAGCAGGCGCGCACGCCGTCGCCCCGGTCGCCAAGATCGCCCATCACACCAGCACGCTCCAAGTGTTTACCTTTTCATCATTGGTATTCACTATTGCAAGTACCAAAACCCTGATTGCCTCTTTTACTATCATATGGGTTGGCAACTAGGATATTCTATAATTTTGCTTCAGTACGCTGCAAGGAAAGGTGAGAAGAATATGTCCGCATAGTAGTATTGCGCATGATATGATGTGCTTCTCGCATTTTGCATGCTTACCTTCTTTCCCCTTTAATGCTGAACTTTGTTGTTTTTCTCTGCCGAAAATCAGGATATCAGCGGGCAGTGTTGAAGAGCAGGCTTGGCATCATGAACAGAGCCACTACAATGGCTGCTATACTCCACCCCCTTCATTATAGGCCTCCAAAAGTAAGTAACCCATATGCTATTTCACGTGTGCTAGCATGTATAGCACAAGGCGCATAATGAAATTCGGAGAAACCAAAATTTGATGATAAAAGTTCAACAGATTGTTTCACCATCTGGTGGATGGCAGGAACAAAACAGTACTATAAAATTAATCGACCTCTTCTCTTGGTCTCCTCCTCTGCACATGTCATGTGGTTAATGAATCAGAGAATGAAATTACTGTACTTCATTGTCTCTGTTGTGGGTAATAAGAGCATGGTTGGAGTCATTAGCCGCGGTCGTGGGACAATAGGCTGAGAACCAACTAGAGTAATGCTTCTTCATGATATGCACTTCGCATCCAACTATGTTTTTCAAGATCATCCTTCTGGTTTGTTATTGTATCTCTGTCATGCAAAAACGTTGATTTGAGTCTGGAGGCACGGATCTTGCAGCGGCCTTGGTAATGATGGATGTGATCTCTGTGTTTGTTAATTTACTCGCTATTGTTCAGTCAGCTAACTGGTAGCAACCAGTAGCTTTGTATACTCCTACTGTATACTAACTTCTGCTAGGAATATCACTTTTCATATGAGCATCTGTTGCAAGTCTTTTTTTTCTTCCACTTTCTTATTTCGTTTTGTATTTACATACAAATTGTATCTGCTCCCAATAGTTTTCCTTTGTTTGTAAAATATAATTTTGTAGCATGCTTAAAATGTTCATTGGTATGCAATTGACCATAAAAGTTCGAACCAGAAATCAACCGGGAGGGAAGCTCCTGGTTGTTGCTACCAATTGTTTTGTGTTTATATCTGTATAGTACTTTGATGCTTTGCTCAATTGTGGTCAATGATTATTTTGGCTAATAAGATGATTCTTCCATTATTGTCAGCTTGAATGATAATTTTGGCTCCCGACTAATGTGTTTCTCTGTCTTTGTAGCAATCTAGGTGCATCTCCAGAGCCATACAGGTCAATGTTCATGTGCCTACTGCCACAAAGCTGCTGGTCAAGGTAAACCTGTAGTTTCAGTAATTGTTTTTTGCATCTTTATGTCACAGCAATATTCTTTGCAAGGAGAAGTCACATATCTCATATGCTCCAAGCTGTCAACAGGATAACTACAAAGATTGTAGTAGCACAAATTATTTGCATATTGAATGGGTTTCTGACATAATTTAAGCAATTATTATTTTTGTTTTGTGCAAATTGGTGTGCTTATACCTACACAGTTGGCTTTGATGCTTTGATAAATTGTGGACAATGATTATGTTAGCTAATAAGATGATTGTTTCAGTTTTCAGCTTTGGATGCGAAATTTTTCACCACATGGGGCTCCCGATTCATGGGTTTATCTGTTTCTTTAGTATCTCAGGTGCATCTTCAGAGCCATTTTTGTTAGTTGTTCATGTGCCACTGCAAAACAACTGATGTTCAAGGTAAAATTATAATTTAAGTAAGTGGATTTTCCATCTATATGTCACAGCAATATTCTTCACTGGAATAAGTCACAGATAATTTAAGTAAGTGGATTTTCCATTCTGGTTTTACCCATATGGGATTAGCTAAATATTAGTATCTTCCGGTTCAGTTTAATTTTGTAAACAATAGGATTTTGTTGTGATTATCCTGACAGGTTATTCTTGTGTTCTAGCTGTGTCTATCTGTCCTTGCAAGTTATAGGACTAGCTTTAATATGCTCACTTGAATTACAATTGCGAGCTTGCTTCATGTGAATTGCAATTGCGAGCTTTGTTGTTAAGTTTAGTAATGTAAACAAGATAGTTTTGTGTGATTATCCTGCCAGGTTATTCATCTGTTCTAGCCGTGTGTCTATTTGTCCTTGCAGGTCACAAAACTAGCTTTTAGATGATGTATGTGAATTGAGATTGCTAGATTTGTGATTCATTTTACTTATGAAACAATATAGCTTTGTGTGATTATCCTGACGAGTTAATTTATCTGTTCTAGATGTGTGTCTATCTTTCCTTGCAGGTCACATGACTACATTTTAGATGCTTATGTGAATTAGGATTGCTAGATTTTTATTTATCTCAGCGTGTTAATAGATACATTGCTACGTTTCTTTTCTTAATATGGGTCACATAATCACCTTTCCTTTGTTTCTTCCAGGTGTGTTGTTGTTGTGTCAGGAAGCACCGTTTTGTTGTTTCTGTCAGGACCAACAGTTTTGAACCAGGCTCATGCAAACCTTCTTATAAGGTTCATAGGATTGATGAGCAATATGGAAAGCAGCCTAATTTTTCTGCTCCCCGTCGTAATTGTTGGCTGGCATTAGAGTCCAGAAGCAGCTCTGGTGTCAGTATGTTAAGTTCCTCTGGGATTGTTCTAGAAAATCTTGCTATTTAAGGCAAAGAACTTCCTAAACATTATCACTGCATATACAGAAGCTTCGGCCACCACTGATACTGGCACGGCTGAGGTGAGAACAGTTCTTCCTGTTAAAATGTTAGGTTTCTTCTATTGGTTCTTTTGGATTTCTATGTTGTCATTTATTCAGATAAAACCTACATTTGTTCATTGGCTCTGTAGATTTTTATTAGACTGTTCCTGTGTATGGGCTTTGTCATATCGAGTTGTGGCACATGCTTCTACTATACCCCGGTGGTTATTGCTGCTTTATTTCTTCTCACTGTTATCTGTGCTTTTGGATTTTGGTACATTGCGCTAGAGAGTCAGCAGTAAACGTATGTTAGTGATATGGGTGGTCTGCTTGCTGTGCCCTTTGCAATTTCTCTATTCTATTATCAGGGTGTTGTTGGTACCTAACTAATTCTTACGCTCTTTTCTCGGGTACGGGCACTTTTGGCGATGCAAGTTAGAAGCAAGTGTCCTCTATGTTTTAGTCTGTATACCTACGACTTGAAAGACTGTTGGTTGCTTTTATAATCATCCTGTAAATATAGACTAAGTGTCGTTTGAGGGAATGTTCATGTGCACCTTATGTGGATGCTGCTTTTGTCTTACATCGCATCAACGTGTCTCGATCTATTGTGGTTTGGCATCGTACCAGGTATTTAGTTAAACATGTTGATGGCTCTAGCCTATGTTGGGCACTTAAGTGAGTCGGGAGAAGCCTATGTATGGAACTGGTTTTATTTATATTTCCTGTCAGTTTTAATCTGTCTCAACAGAGTGGTTGTTGTCTATGAAATTATTTGCCTTCGTTGCTTGGTATGGTGTCAGAACGTGTTGAACTGTTGATACATCTACCATCTTGTGGGCATTGCCTTGGTATTATGCACCTTCATCTTTTGTTTGGCTCCAGTGATAGAACCTGGATTTATGGCACTCCTCGCTGCCTCTTGACTTTGGTTGGGTTAATTTCCTTTTAGGTTTAATGGCTATCGTTTTGAACAACTATCTGACTAAGCAGTACCGTGTATTACAGTCGTATGTTTTTAGAAATTTGTTTTCAAGTAAGTTTAAATGATGTTAACGTTGTTTCAAATAATATATAGTTCTCCTAGGTACCACAAGCCCGACCTTGCCCAAGCTCCCTAATCCTAGGTTCTTGCAGCACGTCTGCTACAACAGTTCGTGCTAGCAAGAGTAATTGTTAGTTCGGTTCAAGAGTTAAAGTTTGTTCTAACAAAAATATTAACTTGCAAGATTTGATTGCCATGCTTCTCTGCTATACATAACTGGTCGCCTAATTGTTAGTTCCATACTAATTTCCAGTATGTATCATTTCTACCAGTTACATAATTTATGATGGGGAACTATACTGACTTGCATTGCCATTAACCTTCGTAGCTGCACTACGACACCTGATTGTTACTTCCAAAATTATTTCACAGTCTTTCACATGGAGCTTATCGAGATTGCGACCACTGCCTTGCTTGAGAAGATGCTGAAGAAGTTAGGTCTTACCAGCCCAAAGTACAATTAGGATCGAGGTGATGATCGAGGTGTTGTAATTAAGATCCTACTTATACGAAAGACTTATGGGTGTAGACTTTGTGTATGTAACACCAATGTGCTTTGCTATAAACCCATAATGCTTATTCTGTCATATTATGAATGTTTGGTATAGCGTTTTGCAAACTGAAAATCAGTGTCAACGTTAGGTGGCGCGCGGCAAGCCGCGCTAAGGAATCTAGTTACCATGATTAGGTGGCGCGCGACGCGAGATCGAGTTTATTTTAGTGACGCACTAACGCGCACACGGTGCACCAACCATACCCAAACTAAGCACTTTTGTCGTCGTCGTAAGCTATGCGTTTCCTGCCGCCGACGTGGGTGTCCGGATGCCCTGCCGCCTACGTGCTCGCTCGCCGTGCGCCAAAACTGCGAAACAGACCGGCCGGCCGGGGTGCGCTCCAGCTAGCTAGAGCTACGAGCAAAAACGCCCACTGTGATTTATTTCGAGAGGACACCCACCAGTTCGTTGAGTTCATGCTACTGTTTCCAAGGTCTAAAAACATCAACGTGCCTCGTAGAAAAAAAAAAGGTTGTTGACGAGGATCAATTCGGTCGAGCTTTATCTTCGTCAAAAAGAACTCGGCAAAAGTGACGCATTGAAGTCTATCGTGTGCTATTGCCATGTACTTATTTTGTGCGAGTTTCATGTACTACGTGTGTCATTTTGTGGCGAGGACAAACCGGATGATGCAACCGGTGCCACAATCGAGAAGCACACTAGCGAGAGACCTCACTCGGTGCTTGTCGACGTTGTGGCGTTTCCTCTTTTGTTCGGTAATGATATGGGTTCCAGTTGGTGCATGTCTAGCGCGTGTCATCATTTCAACGACTCCACCACGCGCGTCGATGATAAACAACACGCCATATTAGGATCGTGTGGGTATTCCAGATTCCGAGTGAAAGCCGGAGGACTTTATACTTTCATATGATTCATAGTATGCATTACGAACGTATCATGAGCGGATTAACCAGCTAAGTGACTTAGCTATCCGTGATAAGCAATTTGGGAATCACGATGGTATTCATTTTGTGCGCTTTATTAAACTCAAAACTTAGCATCAAGTTGATATAATTCAAATGAGCTCACACACTGCCACTGCCTCTGCATAGCTAGAATTCACACAACCACGTAGAAACGGAAAACAGAAAAGACGACATAAGACATGTACAT
Source organism: Poa pratensis (assembly GCA_947311845.1). Taxonomy (NCBI): domain Eukaryota; kingdom Viridiplantae; phylum Streptophyta; class Magnoliopsida; order Poales; family Poaceae; genus Poa; species Poa pratensis. Next base: position 28,750,187 of record CAMZMU010000073.1, on the reverse strand, counting down.
GAAAAACTCGTAGAACGACTAAGGTGATGGAGAGCCGGGATAAAAATATTCTTCACTACCTTCTCCAACCATGTAAAGACCTCTGTGAGCCGAACTTCGTTCCTCAAACACTATAGACGACCCCACAGACAAAACAATTAGGTACACTGATAATTGACATACAAAGGAGAAGAATTATATCATTAAAATCAAATCATTTCTAAATTGGCAAAGAGAACATATTGCCACAATCGTATACTTGTGATCTATTTATCGTGATTAGTTGACAAATATGTCTGCAACACTACGTGACGGGTATAAGAACTTACAAAGCCACATGAATGACTGAGCGGGCGAATTTGCATTTGAAGAAAATGAGTTGTCTCATCTTGATGAAAAAACAAACTTGAATCCCAGTTATGTATGTAAGTTTATCCTTAGTAGGGGTTACACATTTGAGAAGATACCACGTGAATTTTTTATTCTGCGTGACTCTTTCATGACACTTATGTGTGAGGAAGTGCTCTATACTGGAATCCACGAGAATTTATCATTCTCATGCAGATTCTTGGGAAGTTTGTCAGATACTTGCGTCAACTAGATCATTGCCAACGCATAAAAAGAGTGTTCCATGCTGCAAGCCGGGATCCGACTAAATCTCGACTGAACACACATTTGATTGTTCCCGTTAGCTACGTAATTTTTAAAAATGACTTCTCTTGTGTGACCTTCTCAGTGAATCGATCGTTCGCCACTCTCATGAAAATGTGGACAATTTCCATCAACTTCTTTGGCACCATGTCCAAATCCAACAATCAATTTATGTTTGCCCTTTTTCGCAATCTCAAATTAATGAATGTTGGTAGGGGATGGGGGTCCTCCCCTGCAGTCCATTCGGGTGTGCGAGTATCTTGAGATTGAAGCAAAGCCATTGGTTAGGAACTAGCTTAGGATTGAACCCACCACCTAAGCATTCTGAGGGAAAATGACAAAACAAACGAACAAAACATAATTTCCGGTGAATTGATACGTGTAGCTTAATTAGCTTATAGCTACCCAGTTGTTGTTGATCAAGACCCCAATACATTGGAGTACTGTAGTAGCCAGGTACCTAGCCCCACCTGGCTGTCACATGCGAGGCCAATTTCCTGTGAAGCACATGGAACGACGACTCACCAACCAGTTCGTCCTATCTCGCACGAAAAGAAGTAAATTATGCTCTGTTCGCCATGCATTGCATGCACACGTTTCTTCTCTCTCACCCTGCAAACGTTTTCCATTCTGTCGGTCGCCAGCGAAGCGAGCTCGCGAGGCGGCGGCAGCAGCATCAGCTAGCAGAGAATTCCCAAGGAAGGACACCATCGTCCTCTGCTTCCAACCGACTCGAGCCCGATTTACTTATAATTTCTTAAAGACTGCCCAATACCAATAGAAAGAAAAGAAAAAGGAGAAGCCAAAGCTGACATTGTATATACTACTAGCACTAAATTCTTTGTTTGATCGCGATAGACCATGTACAGGCATGTGAGCTGTTGTGCTGGTTCGGTGCCCTCGTGGCTCATGCACCGACGGAGGAGCGCGTTTGTTGGGTGGGTTACAAGTTTATTAACGTAACGATTAGGGCATGTACAATGCAATGTGCTTATAGAGGTGCTTAGCAAAATAAACCAGTTTTTTGTTAGGCACTGGTGCTTATTTAGACAAGACAATGCTTAACTAGGCACCTCTCCTATAGGAACAAGCATTGGTGCTTACAGAAATGCTTGGTTTATTTTTGTAAGCACCTAACTAAGCACATTGCATTGTACATGGCCTTAGACTATTGATTAAGCTGGTGTTACGATTCAATCACGAGCGCTTTCGATCGTCTAAACAAGCTAAGTAATCATCAGCGCTGCGGCCTTTATGTATTCGCTTCTCCAACAACTGTACTGAAACTGAAACCTCTGTCGGCGTTACGCGAGAGAGAGATACTAGTATTAGCTAGATGCTCATTAACTGTTGAGGGATCGACGAGATACGTACTCCACCGTATGAATCGATCCGGCGATCTTGACTCTTGCGTGATGTGATCGGGGAGGAGTTTGGCCGGGCGGCAGTAGAGCTGCGGCTAGGCGTCGCTGGGCCGTCAATTTCGGGCGCGCGAGTGTTTAATTTGTCCGCGTATACACTCTGCCGTGGCGCGCGCGCGGTCGTAATTGTTAGACGCCTGATGATAATTGAAAACTTCTTTTTAAGCGTTCGGTGTTGCGCGCTACGTTTTACCTACTGCTTTCCTCTTTGCTTGGTAGCACTATGCTGAACTGCTGCCAAAGAATAATACTATGTCGACTGCTAGATGCTACGGACTCCCTCCAAAGTCTCACTAATTTATCAGTGTATATGTCTTTCTTGCACCGAGCTCATAAAACTATGTCTAGCACCTTGTCATGTGCATGTGATGTTCTAACAAACGGAGAGTCAATTAACTAACTTTTGAGGCGACAATTCATCCATCATACTATACTTTTTGTAAGCTCCCCCTTCTCTTTTGGTAAGAGATTGTTTGTTTAAACGTAGCGCAACACTGGTCTCATGCAACAGCCGAATAATGTACTGAGCAGAAAGTAAGCTATCTCCACTTGCAACGGCAGGGCTTTAAAGATTCTCCACTTGACAGTACCAACCGAATACACAAACTATTATTACGAGTACCTTTTGTTTTTTGAAACGCACAAACGTTCAATTCAAAGGACTTTGAAAATGCTACCAGGTTCTCACCTGAGCCTAAGTGGGCCGGGATTTTGGATATGAAAGCGAGACATCAACCGCAGTTCGGCTGCTGTACCGGGCCACGGTGGGCTGCAGTTTTTCATAGCCCAAAAGTAAACCCTCTGATGATCATGGAGATTGAACAATAAGAGTGACTTTGTCGGGTTCAATCATCATAGCAGAGTAGTGGAACCCAGCCTTGTCGAGCCCTGCTTTGATCTCTGGTTTGAAGTGAGGTAGCAAAAGGAAACATTGATCGGCACACAGCTTGATGACCAACCGTCAAGCCACAGAAATGTCAACCTGAAAACGGTAGCAATCGTTTGATACGTACTATCATAGAACTCTAGCCATTCCATTGGCCAGTGTACTCCCAGGTTCAGATGTGTTGCCTGCTCCACCAACGGAGGGTGCTAGCTGTTAGCTCTAATCTTGATTTATTATCTGCATCGAGTTTGTTTTTCTTCTGCATGTAGTTTAGTTAGCCAGTTATCCGGCGAGGTCACGCAAGGGAGGCGAGATGCTAGCTGCTGTGTGATGCGGCATGCAAAGCGTGATGCTGTTGCCGTGAGAATCGGCAAGGAGCGTGAAGGGCTGGATGAGTCAGTTGGAGTTGGAGCTGCGGTGAACCAGCAAGTTGTTAGTTAATTGCATGCACGATTAGCTAGTTAGATCAGGTCAGCTGTTAGTGGGATTAAGTGCATGCGTGCGTGGTGTTAGTGGGGTGCGTGGCCTCTAGCAGTGCGTGTGTGAGGCTATTTATAGGACTGTAATCAGCATGTTTGCTTTCAACAGAATATAGACAAGAGAAAAGCTCGTAGCTGTGCGAGGCAGTGCGAGGCCAAAATCTTTGTCTTGTGTTTTGCTGTTCGTGAGAGAGAGCTGAGAGATTCAACTCTGTCATTTCGTCCTGTCGCGCTCACGAAATGACCATGGCGAAAGGTAGCCGGAGATGATGGGGTAGTTAAAGTGAAGCAAACTTGCAGTGTTTGATGCTTATTCAGATGAGGAAGTAATAAGGCATGGGCATGTACAGCAGTTCAGATAATGGCTGTCTTTAGTGCTCTGCCATGTCATGTGTAGAACACAATTTATTTTAATCACATAACTGAATCTTATTATTTTAATCGCATAATTCAGATATATATGAGACCACAATTTATTTTTCATACACACTCAACACGGTAAAGACGATGCTCACATTTGTGAGGGCTATGGTGCTACGGAGTACTTGTTAAAATGATAATGCAATCTACTTTGGTGTTGGCAGAGTCGCAGAGCTCGGCAAGATAAGCTGGGCAGTGTTTGATGCTTAGGCAGATGAGGAAGAAATAAGTTGGCTTCACTTGGTTGGCAGTGTTTCTTGGGAACATAGGCATTTGAACACGGGTGCATATGCCCATTTTTCAAAAAAAAAAAACATTTTCTGAATGTTAAAAACTCAGAAAAAGTTGCGTGCGTACATCTGTAGGTTCTATGTGTGCATAGATAGTTTCGCGGAGAAACGACTTTTTATTTGGTATGTGTAAAAAAGACAAAAATATGTCTCAAGATTTTTGTTTCTAGTATCGAAAATTTCTCTTTTTGCGGAGGCAAAGTAAAAAGATTTTTTTCACGAAACTTTTGTGGCAGACACATGTTTTAGAGAGATCTATGCGTGAAATTTTGTCTCAGATTTTTTTTGACATTTTAAAAGAGGTTTAATGCATTTTAAAAAAAGTAGGTGCATCTGTCCCCGTGTGCAACATATTCACTCTCGTGTTTCTTGCGCATTTTCCTTGAGCAACAGTAGATCATATGAAGAGTAAGGGCATGGTAATTGTGATCAAATGAAATAAATCAGATAATAACAATAGTATCTAGATGATGGCCTAAGAACGTATGTTACTAGTTAGGGATATCGTTGTTATTCTAACAGATTCCAAATTAGCATAAGATAATACATACCTGCTTGACTCCGTAAGATGCGCATTGTACATGACCGAGAGTGTAGATTGGTTAAGATTAAGGGCAATGAGTTGTGATAGACTAAATAAAATAGGTAATAATTCTATCTCGAAACACATTATAGCCTAAAACGTGTACAATTAGACTTCTCATACTTTGACTATCGATGTATAAATAAACTACTTTGATAAAGGAAATTAATATTATTATATTTATCTTAGGACACAAAAATATATTTTTTATATTTTATAGCATCATATTCGTGTAAAACATAGTGGTAAAAATTATATGTGAATCCATGTCTAAAGCGTCATTTTTTTTATCAAATAGAGTAAATGGGAGAAATGATATCTGGAAAAAATAATAAAATAAACGTTATATTTTCCTATATATCTATGCATATGAGTTCATTAGCATTGTTCACCCCATTTTTTGTTATTCAATGCAAATGACCATCAAAGAATTTAATAGTTCCATGAGAACCAGATCGAATCTTTGGAAAGACATACATGGTATTTCCATATGAATTTGTGTCATCATATATATATATATATAATACACGATATCTTTTACGAAGAGGAAACAAATATGACCAACTAAGGAAAAAAATCTATTTAGTAAATCGAAACAAAGTACAACACCCCTCCATCAATCTGGTGGACCTCGCAATCAAAAGGTCTGCATGACTGTACCTACATGTACGATATACAACCATTGATTAGGTTTAAAAAAATCCGACCATTGATTTTTTGGAACTTATAGTGCACAAATACTCACATTTTAATAATTTTTCATAGACATCTTTCATCCATGGATGACGCAACTAATACATGTTTATAATTGTACCTATGCATCATCTGGCAATTTTGTCATTGCTCTTTTAGACCTTTAATATTAATAAACCATAATATATTCGTATTCATATTTGTACATTCAATATCATGAGCGGTAATATAATCACACACAAGCTATCAGCTAGCACAAAGAACGTTTTAGCTCGATGCGTTGATTTAATATCACATACCATCATCACATATGGTCATTTGTTTTTAATATATGGCATGATATTCAATTTCCAAACATTTGAACATATAAATTAAATATGTCTTCAAACCAGATAATATTTTATTTAGCATAACATGTGCGGTGATTGAATCATATTATTTTAATCACATAAATTATATGGTATGAAACCACAATTTATTTTTTATGACACTCAATACAGTAAATATAATGCCATGGCATTTGGGAGGGCTGTCGTGCTAGTTACTTTGGTGTGGTTAGCGCGGAGCTTGACAAGAAAAGCTGGGCAGACCAATAGATTAAAAGAGAGTAAATGGGTTTTTAATGGGCTGAATTTCTACACAGAAATCTCCTAGGTTGGGTGGGCTACTGCTAGGTTTTGCGCCTGCTAAGCTCCATCCTGGTTTAAGCGTACTAGTTCAACTCTTAGCAAATTCCCTTCGAGACCATGGGGCAAATTTTTTTTGAAAGGAAGGCAATTTTTTTGACTTATCCATTAATTAATAAGAAGGTGCGGTTTATTTGCGGAAGAAATCGGACGAAAATCATATAACGAATACCAAATGGAGGAGCCCACACAATTACAGAGAGCAACACCTAAAGCGAGCAGCAACCACGAGCAAACAACTACTCGGCCAACCTAGCACAACCACAAACTAACAACACGACAATCTCCAATGGGATCTACAATCAAGAAAAAGCGGAAGCTTTCCTTGGGATGCCAAAGCTTCTTTCTTGTCCTTTTTCTGAGAGACTTCTCCACCTTAATTAATACACTGTCCGAAGCTGTCCCTGCCAAGACGTAAACAATATCCTTGCCATATCCAGGGCAAGCTGACTCCAAATCAACAAGCAACTCGCAAACCTCTTTGCCAAACAAGACCTCGGAGTTAGACGCCAACATAACTGTCTTATCAATCTGGTCACTGACTGAAGCAACCAAACCTGCACTATCCACAGAGGAGGGCATCTGGTAGGACTCAGACGGAGGTGCGAATGGCGCCACGTACATCGCCAAAGACTCCAATGAGCCCAGATCAATCGAAAGCACCATAGATAATTCCCACAAGGATACTGTAGCTCAGGCAAGATCTAGGATGGCAAAATTGCAACGCCATTGTGTCAAGGGTACGTTCAGAACGTGGGAATCCAAAACACAGGAACTGGAAACTGTATAGGCGTAGGATGGAGTGTAAAGCCTAAACCTACATACTTCTAAAACGGAGGAATGAAAATATTTGAGGTGTTCGGAACAAAGGGTAATTTTGCTTTGGCTGCAGACTGAGAGCACAAGTCAAGCACAAGAACTGAAATTGCATAGGAATAGGATGGAGTGCAAAGCCTAAACCTACGGGCTTATATAACGGAGGAATGGAAATATTTGAGGTGTTCGGAACAAAGGGCAATTTTGCTTTGCCTACAGATTGGGAGCACAAGTCAAGCGTCGTTTAACATTATTTTATTCGGATAGAGGCACGACTCTGCTATGGTCCATCGTATATAAAGGATTTTTTTAATTGGCTCTCTGTCAATAGACACAGAGCATCTTGCCTCAGCCATCAGCGAAACCGAGAGTTCAAGCTGGATGTTACGATTCTGTGAAATATGGTGGAAAGCGTAGGAAAAGAACCTTTCCTCTGGAATGGATACAATAGTTTCCTATGTACCGAACACTACCAAAGGAAAATATTCCATAGAAAATGAAACCTGTAGAATTTCTTTGCACCTTTGTTCCAAACAGGCCTAAGGCCCTCTTTGGATTGTATGATTTTCGTAGATATTTTGGAGGGTTTGAATCATGTGGATTTTTTTTCGTACGGAAACCCTTTAGATCATAGGATTGGGGCACCAAATTCTTATGGAATCCATTCCTATGTCTTCAACTCTGTAGGATTTTCAACATGAGCTCAAATCTCACTTTAATTTTCCTACACGAAGTCCAATGCAGTTTCATTTTATCTCTCTAATGTCTCTCATCAATCTTTAAAATTCATGTGTTCAAGTTCTGTGCACCATCCGAAGGCATCTGCTGCAAAATTACTGCATTTCAGAATCCTGTGAAAATCCACTTCACATGACAGTTCAATCTTGCGTTTTTCCTATTTATATGTTTTTTAAATCATATAATCCAAAGAAGAACTGAGAAGGCATGTTGACAAGTTATTTTGCACGGGCTACCTAACTGCCCGCCTCGTTTGTCATGCGCTTGGAAAATTGGCTCCCGCATAACTAACTAAATTCTCATTCCTCTTTCAAACACATTGCCAGAAATTCATATTGATTTGATACGGGGCTTGGAAGGTACCAAAAAATGGCCACGAAGCTCCAGATATGACAAATGGGAAGACGTGGAGAAGTCCATGTCGGTCAACAGCATCTCTAGACTGTAGTGGAAAAGTCTTGCTGACCCTTGACACGATGACGCTGCATTTTTTCATGCCGTGACGACTTTTAAATAGGATATCTCCAGCAAAATCGGAGGCTCCCATGCACGCGAGAAATGCACTGCAACATTTAACTCCCATGTGTGCTCCGGATCGTACTAATAAATACTCTCTCTGATCTGAAATAATTTTCGTGGGAGTTTAAACTTTGTATACGGCTGGCGACAATAAAACCATATCGGAGGGAGTAACAATTTTGTGAAGATTACCAACTAAATAACACATCCTTATTCGTCAAGATCTGCTAGTCCACTCCCGGATGCTTGATTTTATGACAGACTTTAACTATCAATTTGACAACAAATGTGAGTTAGATGATATCAAAAGTATACCATACAAATATATCTTTTAAATGTGAATCATGTCATACTTTTTTTTGCATCATATAACTCAAATTTTGTCAAGAAACGTAAGATTCAAGTGACCCGGGAGATGGGGCAGTTTTTCCAGCAAATTGTTTTAAGAACCACCAGCTCGGCTATATAAAAAACTACTACGAACAACAAACAAATATAAAATAAAATCTAATCTAGAAAAGAGTCGTCCGTGAACAAATACTCAAGGAGCAGGGTCTAACCCATGGACGGAGCTAGGTGTAGTGAGTGGGGTTAATTGACAGCAATGGCCATTGTAAATATGTTGGTAATTTAGCGATGAATTCAGTAATTAAATAGAATATGTCACCGGTGACATGAAGATCACCCCAATGCTCTTCTACGCTGGCTTTGCCAATCCAACCACGTACGGTTTTCCTTGTTATTATGTTTCCTTCGATTTTCAAGGACATATGACATGCGGACTAACAATTTAGGATATGAGCGATCTATCTCCAAACATATGACTTATTTTGATTTAGCACATGTTATTTTGTTTTGAGTGAATTCCTGTTTTTGCCCTCTAGTTATGCATTTGTGACACTAATTACCCCACATAATGAAAAATCGTCTAGATTATCCATTTTAGAAACTTTACATCTCTTTTTTTGGTACATATCTGCTGGGCAAGATGTGAGGTGTTCAATGAGGCTCGAAACTATCAGGACAATAATGAGGAATTGAAAATATGGTGAAGTGAAGACTAGACATAATCGTCGATCACGCACTTCGATCTTTATATATTTTGTCGCACCACCTAGATGTAGCATGCCGGCCTATTCTAACAAAGCATGCTAAATGTCAAAATTGGGTAAAAAAACATGTTAAAAATTGCATATATGGTGTATTTCTGATTTCGTTTCATCAAATGGGGTAATAACTGTCACAAATGCACAACTACGGGGTAAAAAGTGGAATTCACTCTTTTGTTTTTTATCGCCAAAATTCTAAGCGGCCACGCAATTGTCTTGGTTTTGGCCCGAATAACTTCCAAGTTGGTCATCATCGTGGTCAAACCGTGGGAATACCAGGAGGTAGGAAGCAATTAAATATGTTAAGCACCAAGCAACGATATAAACAAGCATGCATGTCTCATAACCTGCCATCTGGACAACAAGGAAAATTGGAAGGGGATACAAAGTTTGTTTGGCTTGATCGGTCGATAAATGAATGGACAAACCGGTTTATAAACCTTGAGTAGCAAGCATACAAGTACGATGGAAGATTCATGCTTTGTATAATTATGTTAAGGGGCACGGTTGTTATGGGGAATTTGTAGGCAAAGGTGAGAATCTGACACAGTTACAAGAAAAAGTAACACCTCCCACCTCCGAGACTTCCAAATGCTGAAACTCGATAGTACCGGACTAGCTCAAAATTTGGACACTTGGGTGGGTAAACGCAATTCTTGAAGTACCGACCTCACGACGATGCTATCGGCTTGACCATGACACCTCTAAAAACCGAAAACACTCAGAGTTTACAGAGTTTCCAGTTTAGTAATGGAAAGTTTTCTATTGAGTAATAAAGCCTTTTATCTAAAAGAAAAAGTAATGGGAAGTTTTCGTCCTTGAAAAACTCTGTGCTCGGTAGTTCCAAATAAACACAACTCAAAATCTGAACCTAACACAACACACTCTTTAAAGAGTTGGACGATAAACTGTTAAGTCACTGCTCGGAGGTTCCAGAGCAGCTTCACTCGGAAGTGCCAGACCTATAGAGCAGATTTGTTGGATGACAAAAACAATTGACTTGGTGGTTCTTTGCGTGTACCAACTCGGTACTACCCGCCGAAGCAGGAACCTTGTCATTTTTTCCCTACGAGTGTCTGTTTCTCACGGGTTCGGAGGTACCTAGACAGTTTGTCCGGTTGTTTGGGGAATTTTGTTTTGAAAGTTGTAGATTTTCTAGTGGGTGATTGTTTCTTTTTGTTGAGATTTTCGCAGTGGGTCTTTTTTCCTCAACTTTGCCAAGCTCTCTTCTTGATATTTTTTTTAGAATAAAAGGGGTTCCCCCGATTTCATTAAAGAAACGACAGGCTACATAGTTCATCCAAAACACCGCATCCAACAGGGTTTAACATACTTCCTTTTCTACAGAGTACCAGCCTGGAATGCCACAATAGGTAAACTAAAAGGCAAAACACTAGCCTAACTCTGCTCCAGAAAACCTTTTATTCCAGCATCTTCTTGATATAACGACATACCTATAGCTCAAGAAAAAGTAAAATTATAACTCGCAATGATGACCATTGCCATCGCAAGAGCGGGCCACTTCTGCCGCTATCGCTGCTCCCCTACTAGAGTCGGCCTGACTTTGTTGATGACAATCGAGAAGTCTACATGCACTTGCCTCTAAGGATGAGCTCCCTAGAAGCCGAAGTCTTCACCATTGAACCCTCGAATAATTCTAAATCTCCTAGCATCAAGCCAGCAACGAACGTAGACAAAACGAGATACACCACTCCAACGGAGCACCGAGCAAACTATTTCCCGCCCTCCTCAACGCCACCTGTGAGATCGCTGCCAATGAGGGGGGGGGGGGGCAAAAGTTGGGAGAACCTTATTCTTGTTCTGCACAACGCCGTCATAGTCACCATAATTTCGTTGTCGATTGATCGAACCTAACTTTAGGGGTCTAACTATAGCGTCGATCGCAGCTCCAAACTCACCACCCCCTCCCGCCGCCAGAGCGGCAACCAGAGAAGGTGGGTACTGTCGGATGAAAGAGATGGGCGACGGCTACGGTTTAGGAGACGTGACTAACGCGAGCAAAAGAGATAGGATGGTTAATGCACTACCTAGTTAATATGCAAATATCTATGGAATGTTCTGACGTCTGACCAATTCCACTTACTCATGCTTATGACGAAGTCCTGCAAGTTAGGAGTTTTATGTACGGATTTATAATTAAGCAGCAGGCCAGATTATCTAGGTAGACATCCAACCACCTTAGCCTCCCAAGAAACCTGCCAAACTTTTCCAATCAAGCACGCTGGCCTGGTAACTACTACTCCCTCCGTTCCGATTTACTCGTCGCGAGGGATTTAATTTTTGAACTACGTAACATTTGCAAGAAACCCCCTGCGTATCTTTAAATTGTTTAAAATAGAACACGGGAACAGGCCTGAGCTGCTCGCGAACACGGGAATCGGCTACCGGCGAGGCTCCAGGTCGGTGGAGCTCCTGCCGCCGGCCTGATCCTTCTCCTTATCCCCTGCCGGAATTCTCCTCAAGTTTCTCTGCCGCCGCCGGCCTTGGATCGACGGGATCGAGGCCATCTCCTCCCACCACGGTCGCCGCTGCCCCTACGAGCTCGACGGGGACGGGCCACCTTGGTCCTCCCCGAGCTAGTCCGAGCATACCAAAAGCTCCGCCGCGCCGAGAGCTACGACCGCCTGGAGCCACGCTTGTCGGGAAGCCACGGATGAAGTGAATTGACGCCGTCTCCTCCAACTCCGGCCGCCGCTTCCCACCTCGATCTCGGCGCCGTCGCGCCTCCTCAGGCATCCCCGAGCCTCTCAACAGCTTCAGGGTGATCTTCTGGTCCTCCGGAACCCTGTCCCCCACTCTTTTCCTTACTGGTTGGCCCGGCCGTCGTGGACCTCCGCTTGCCGCCGCTGAAGCACATCACCAGAGCTCCTCCGGTGACCAAAAAACGGCGGCGCCGCCACCCAAGTGTCCCCCACGTCGCTCCCGACCTGATTGTCCCCTGCAGCCTGTGGAGCTCGTGCTGCTGCTGCTACTCCTCTGGATTCGATTTCCTTGCTGAAGTTGCAAGTCTGAACCTGCATTTGATCACAGGTTTGCAAGTCTGAACCTGCATTTGAAATAATGTGTCAAGTTTTTTTGAAACCTGAAACAGTTGCTACGAATGCTTTGTTATCACATTCAGTATCACATTAGAAGACTTATAATCAAGCTAACACTTGAGTATCACACTCAGAGAAATAATCAAGCTAACACTTGAGTGTCACATTCAGTTTCTGATTCTCCATAACATCCTTCAGAGAAACAGACTACGAATGCTTTGTTATAATTTGAATTTAGGATCCAGATAGTTAGAGTACATGTTCTTTCTAAGCAGGGTGGCTGAACATTACCTACTCTGTACTATGGTGTATCACATTCAGTTTCTCTGAGTGGAGTAGATGATTAGAGATGAGTTTTCACTTTTTTCCAGTATTTAGGAATGATTGTGTAGCGTTGTCTGTTGAGTACTGAACATTGACATCTTGTGCTATTGCTTTCTTGTTATTTCATTTCTGCTACAGTATCATCAGATTAGCCATATGTTACATGTATCAACAGTTTCTTGATGCATAAACTTCTATAATGCAGATTGATGTTGTTTGTATCCATAACTTAGAATTGATGCAGAATTGGAGTACTTGTTAAACTTAAACCAATGACAAGTTGTGACGTTACATTTCCATGCACTTGTGCTTCTAGACACACAAGCAGGACTTTTGTTTCCAATACTTAGTTCATATGATAAAATTGTTAAGCTCACATCCTGATAGCTAATGATATAAAGGTGGCAGCCTGTAGAGAATTCCAAACTTCAGAAGGATGGAATAAAGGGAACTTACAGGGTGGATGTTGACAATATTAGAATCTTCTAAATTTTTTCAACGAGGACCTACAACAAGAAACCAACAAAATAATCAGCAAGGGAGAATGTGTTCCCACACCAATATTTTCTGAATTTCGACTGACACTAGCTGAATAAAATATATATTGACCAGAATGTTCTTTTTTATTAGCAGAAACATAACCCAAAGGCATATATATTGACCAGAATGTTCTTTTTTATTAGCAGAAACAAAGGTACAGGTTGCTGCTGCCTCGTAGATTGAATCTCCAATGAGAAAGAAAATGCTGAAAATTGATAATGAGCTAGTGCTCTCCAATGTGTACCTGAAAAAACAAATTGATGGAGAAAGCCTATGTAAATTGGTTTCCAAGAGGAAGATAGTACCCTACAAAAAACTGCATATGTGGAAATATAACACGATGCACCAAACGGACATTTTTTTCTCAACCTTTGGTACACGGTAAGCTACACAAGACTCAGCTGGTATTTTTTCTCATTTATTATCGAAAGAAACAATATCATGCTCTCAATATTGCTATTTTACAGGAATGTGTATTGATCTACACAAGGCGGAGTTCCCTCGACAAGCTGAAGCTACTCAAGAAGTTGTTGCTCCTCTCGATTTAAATGAGCCTCCTCAAGAAGTTGCTGCAGCAAGTGTTGTAGAGAAAGCAATTCATGAGGAAGCAAGTGTTGTAGAGGAAGCAATTCATGAGGAAGCAAGTGTTGTAGAGGAAGCAATTCATGAGGAAGCAAGTGTTGTAGAGAAGCAATTCATGAAGAAGCAAGTGTTGTAGAGGAAACAATTCATGATGAAGAAAATTGGGAGTACCAACAAGCTCCAAGCACCAGCTCACTTCAGGCAGTAGCAGCAGCAACAACAACCTCCATGCAGCAGCAGTACCAACAAGCATAATAAGAGTAGCAGCACATTCCGGGCACCGGCACTCTCCAAGCAGCATAATAAGAGTAGAAGGATAGAAGCACAAGATGACAGAAGAACAGGATGATAGTTGTAGATACTCCAAGGAGAGGTGGTGAAGCTATTGGATAGCACCATATTTCAGGGACAATATGCATTAGACCTGGACTACAAAGTGATTATTTTTGCTGCATCATTTATTGGATCATTTAGGTGGTGAAGTAGTTGTGCCTCTTAATTACTGCCAGTTGATGAATCGCTGCAGTGACACTAGTATTTTCTGTATACTGCTACAGCAAGTTTACAATCAGTAGCAGTGTTCAAATAGAACTTGATGTGTACTCTAGTTTACTTACTCCAATTCAGGTTCAGATTTTAGTGTACAACCAAGAAAATTCAGGTTCAGGTTTCATTGCAGACATAGAAGAAACATGGCATACGTAGACTATGGCAGTATGGACATAGGTTCAGGTTCAGGTTTCATTGCACAGAATTTTGAAGAGATTAATGCATCAAAAAAGGCTATAAAACAATCACACTACGGCTCAACAATCAGCACAAAAATCGGATGCCAGACCACAACAGAAGGCACACCACTACTGACTCTGTTTCAACAATCAACAGTTCAACACTGAAGTTGGCCTGACTCACCTGACGATGATGCGCCATGGGCCACTTAATCCCATGGGTGGAGGCGACGATGAGCTCTGGAGCGTGGAGGCGACGATGAGCGCACCCTGGGTGTCCCGCATGGTGCGCTGGAACCTGTCGTGCGGGTCGGCGATCCCGGCGTAGCGCGCGGCGAGGACGATGGAGATGGTGGGCGCGACCAAGTGTCAGGCTTCGGGGACATCGCACGCGCGGCGACCGGCGGAAGATGACGACGACGAGCTCGACCTCGTGGTGCACCGAATCGAGCGGCTCGGGCACCTCGACGGCGGCGGTGGCCACGCCCGCATGGGGGAAGGCGAGGAAGGACGCGAACCTTCGGGACGGGGTTGCCGAGCTCCTCCACGTTGCAGCCACCACCGGAGACCACCGGAGCTGGATCTTCGGGATCCAGGGCATGAGCGCCGCCGCCGGAGCCGGCAAGAAGCGTGCTCTGTGAGTGGTCGCAGAAAAAGGGGAATCTTTGCGAGCGTGGGTTGGGGGCGTGGGCGAGAGGGAGTGCAGCAACTCGCGTGGGGCGGGGCGGGGTAGGGGAGGACGGCGGCGTGGAGCCGAGGGAGGGGGAGCAAGGCGGAGGGCGGGGCGGGGCGGCGCCGGAGAGCGAGTTGTGTCGGTGACCTTCTGTCGAGGAAGGAGACGACGAGGACTGCGGGTTGAGTCGGAACAAAGGGTCAGGGTGTATTTGCCAAAACGACGTCGCGACGAGTAAATCGGAACGGAGGGAGTACGTACGTAACTACTACAAGAAAAACTGCAACTGATTTGCTGTCTGGTACTTCAACTGAGTAGTATACTAGTATGAGTAGGAACCAATTGAACACTCTTGTTTTTCTACGTTCCAACAAAAGATATATCGCTCTCGCGTCGCATGGAAGAGAATATTTCCAACTCCACGTACACGCGCGGGTTCTCTATATAAGCCGACATGTACTCAATCTGGAAGCTAATTACAACAAGCACAAGTACACATCGATCTTTCGGTGTCTCGCTCTCCTTGTTACAGTCTGCCCTGCTCTCGCATACTCCATGGACTACAGCAACGAGGCCACGAACACCGCCACGGCGCAACCTTACGGCCGGTCCATGTCGCCCGTGTCGTCTACAGGCTCGCCGCCGCCCGTATTCCCGCTGCAGGCTGGCAACGTGGGGCCGTCTCTGTCGCCGCCAACCGTGGTGGTCCTGAGCCCGTGCGCGGCGTGCAAGGTCCTCCGGCGGCGCTGCGCCGACGGCTGCATGCTGGCGCCCTACTTCCCCCCGACCGAGCCCGCCAAGTTCACCACCGCGCACCGCGTCTTCGGCGCCAGCAACATCATCAAGCTCCTCCAGGACCTGCCGGAGAGCTCGCGGGCGGACGCAGTGAGCAGCATGGTGTACGAGGCGGAGGCGCGGCTGCGTGACCCGGTGTACGGGTGCGCGGGGGCGGTGTGCCGGCTGCAGAAGGAGGCCAACGAGCTCAAGGTGCACCTGGCGCGGGCGCAGGCCGACCTCCTCAGCGTCCAGGCGCAGCACGCCAACCTCCTCGCCCTCGTCTGCGTCGAGTTTGCTGCCGGACACCGAGGCGACCAGCAGCAGCACCCGTCGGCGCCGCCACTGGGTGACCAGCTGAACGGCTTCGGCGCCGGCTCCGCGGTCTACCAGTCCCTCTGCGCGGACTCGGAAGATCTCGACTCGGCGGCGTGGGAAGAGGCCCGGCGACAGCTCTGGACCTGATGAGCATGCCGGCCGGCTAGTAGTATGAAGCACGGAAACTCTCGACACTGTAGTTGTTACGCTAGTCGGATCGAAATGTTTTTTTTGCCACGTACGCTAGTCACACTAGCTCGTGTGTACGTGCTGCAGACTGCAACGGTGTACGCAACCGTCAGGATTACAGTGTAACCGGCAGGCCAATCCTCCTACCATGGTTTCAAATTTCAGTTTTGGAAAAATCTCGGCCACCACTGAATTTCATTGATTTCGGTTTTCGTTTCGGCCAAATGACCGAAATTTTATCTTCAAATTCATTTAAATATTCAAAATATTTTAAATAATTTTTGAATTCCTGTGTAATACTGAAATTGCTGAAATATTTTGACCGAAAGGCAATTATTTTGGGGTGTACCGAAATCACTGAAATTCAGTGAATTTCGACGAAATCTCACTGAATTTGAAAACCATGACTCCTACTCGTAGAATGGGATAGATCATGCTACATATATGTGTGTAATTGAATTGAAGTCTTAGGATGAACATAATTCAGTTTTGAACTTCTAGTAACGAAACGTTCTGCCTTTTGCCGCTCTGGTACACAAAACGTTGACTACTGCACGTTGACGTATCATATGAGCTGAGCTGATTAGTGGCCACCAACGAGTTCTTGCTATTGCCAAACGAACTGAATTTAGGCATAGGCTGACAATGGTTACCACTTACCACTGGACTGCACGAACGAACGGTTTCAGTTGCGACCGAGGTCAAAAGAGCAATATATACTTACCTACTTAAAGCATAATCACACTTCCCGCCTAAAACCTACTCATATGATGTGATTGGAGACAGAGTTCTGAATGAAAAAAGATTAACAACACAATGTTTATACTACTACTCACTTAACAAGTACTGTTGTGCTCATATATTCAACAAGTGCCACATAGCATATGCGTGTTAGGGTGCGATAAATGTAGAAAATAACTTAGCCTGACAGAGAAGAGAACCAACACGTGGTTGGATGACTATTAGGATGGTTGTACTCTACTCATAAGAGTTTATTTTAACACCTACCATAATGCCGTCTCATTAAAATGGAACATTTTTAGTGGAATACGAAGTTCCTGTTAGGATGACATCGTTAAGTTCAAGACTCGACCCGCATACTCAAAACGTGGCACGACGGGAACCTCACTCAACAACTACAGCTGCATGTGCTGTGACTTTCATCAACGAAGTACACCCGCGTGCAACACCTGACCTGACGGGTGTAAATCCACACAGCACGCCGGCGCAGCTTCGCACCGCGCACGTTCCCATGCATGCTGCAGCCATGCACAAATGGACCGGGCCGGCTCGCCCATCACATCATCAGACGAACCCAAAAGCAGGCGGCCTAACTCCATCAGCCCTACGTGGACCGTGTTATTAACGGTTTTATTCCAAATCTCCCTCTCAAACCATCCATATGCCTGATACGTCGACGGCCCGTCTCTGCTATCATCGGTGCGGGGTCATCGTCGTCGGGCGGGGATCTTTTGAACTAGCAGTGCGTCCTAACCCAGTCGATCAGTCTCTGCATGTACTGCCTGTGCTGTCCTTGTTTAACCTACTGTAGTGTCACTAGCAGCTAGCCTTAGAGTAGTGTGGAATTAGCGTGGATTGACCAAATCATGCCGCATGGATCCAAACATCCCTTGGCTCCGCATACACAATGTCGTCCAAGCAGACCTAATATGTCCATCGATGATCCCCATCTCCTGGAAAACACGTGATGGTTGAATAATACTTGGCGAGGCCAAGAAGAAATTAACCGCAATATCGTTGATTCATCTATGTCTTTTCTTAGGGAAGACTGACGGGCGTTTTGATTGATGGAATTTTTGGAGGCTAACATTCTGTATCATACCCATATGGCCATATGTTATTCTGAATATTACAAAGTAGACAAGCATGAGCATGAAATGGTAGGCGGCCCCGTGCCTTGTTGGGTACCTGGATGCTTCCTTCTTATTTCCATCGAACTCACTCTTAGCAAGCAACAAATAAATCTCATCCGAATTATCGTCTTAAAACAGTTCACCATTGGAATCATCTGAACGAATCATGGGAAAATCCTCCATAATCGAGGTTATCTACATGTGTTGTAAGTTCAATGTCGTCAACACAAAACACAATATGCGTATGACTAAAATTGACAAATTGGCTACAAATATAACTTCAAGATATTTCGTCGAACCCCCTATATGCGTCGAGCTCGTCGTCGGCTGAATCGGACCGGGAGCTCGGGAATTGACTACAAATCAATGACAGCTCGGTATGGTCCTGCGGTGTCGGGGACAACAAAAATCAATGGCGGCGCGGCAACGGGGTGCCGCAAAAAAATGAAGATACAAGCTCCTAAATACCTCCAACTCTTCCCTAAATTTACACCCAAGAGGGATGTTTTTAGATGTTCCTCTGAAAACTTTACAGGAGGGTGGCTTTTAGAGAATTGGCTAGATTGGATTTTTGTCCTCCGTCCTCTAAAATTACAACTTTTTGATGGTTGTGTTTAGTTGGAGAATCTAGTGTCATTTCACCACAATGGGATGATTACATTTGCATGTTGGTTGAAGTGATGGGTAGAATTAGGTTCAGCTCGCCTCTTTCATAGGAATGGTGAGTTAACTCCCCATGCTCATTTGTACTATTTTGCCTTTTGCTATCTTTTAGCACTATACTAATCAAATTTTCACAGGATATTGTTTGTACTTTCCAGCAAAATACATTAACAAATATACAATCACAATTATAAATATATTTCATCAAACATAGTGCACTTTTTACTGTATACAAAAAAAATTACACATGTCCACAATATCTATTCAAGCCATCAACTGGATTTCTAATGAATTTCTATGTTATTTGTAAAGAAAAACCACAAAACAATAGCGTAATGCGTAGACATGGGCTGGTTTGTTAGGCTTCGGTGTTTACATCCACATTTGGGCTTGGGCTTAAAGTATGAATGGATTAATGTAACTCCGGCCATTAGCACAAAGAAAATCTCAATCTATAGATGTCTCTCTGGTCGTGGAAGATAGGCGGCGCTGCGTGAGGCCGCTGCTCTTCTCCGCTTGCTGATGGGCTGCTCCCCTGCCAGTCTGCCACTTCAGCCTTGCTGGCTTTCCGCCGGGTGCTCCTCCCTAGCGCTCGCACGATGCCCTGCTACCGTTTCGCTCAAGAACTGAGCTGCTAGTTTAGTTTCGGCCTAGAAACATTGGCGGCCCATTTTCTTTTCAGGGCTCCGCGTGAAGCCACTTTATGTGGGCTCTGGACAATCAATCAGTTCGTTCATACCCCGTCGAGCACAGCTATAAACAGGTCGAAACCTTTTTCTCGAAATAGGCCGTAGCCCCGCTATATAAATATAGCAACAACACGATACAACCAACAGTTTCACAATGCTGGGGCGGCAGCAAACATACACCCAAAGCAAGGGGAAGAGAAGAAAAGAAGAAAAACACAATGGAGACATAGGCGGATCGACTAAACGACGGTGACCCACGACCGTTGCGCCCTCCGAAGAAGTACCACCACACTCCTAGCGTCGAATCGTCGAGTACCAAGCAGCACCTTCAAGAAGGGGAGCACTGCTGCCCAGACCATAGGTCCTAGGGTTTCCCCCGGCACACGGATGGAAGCGGACTACGTGTAGCCACGACGCCCTTCAGGAAGGGGAGATGCCACCCACAGGTGGCACCGCGTCAGTGTCAGGCGAGCTGACAAGGATTTCTCCCGAAAACCCCAATCCACACCCCCGGACGATCTGCTGCACAGGAGCCCCACGAAGACGAAGCCTCGAAGCCACCAGGCTCTCCACCCACCAACTTGCGCCACCACGGTCACGAAGCCGCCATCGTCGTCTCACCGAAGCTGCCGTCACGAGGTCTGCAAGACAGAGGCAAGGAGTAGCTTGATCCGGGGTCAGCAGTACCGCGACCACGCGGGAGGGAACTGCCGCCACCGCCAAATGCGGTAGTCGACCGGACGCGGCCGCAAGGCACACCAGTCCCAAGAGGGTCCGGCCGGGCCCAGATCGGGCCCGTAAAGCCTGCCGCCACGCTGCAACAAGCCGGCCACCGTTGCCGCTGCACCCTGCACAAGCTACACCACCAACATCTGCAGATCGGGTTGCTGAGGATAGGCCTGCCCGCCCAACCCAGATCGGGCCCGAAGGGCCCAGATCTGGGCCGAGGGGCTCCAGCGCCGTCCACTTGCATTCCGCCGCCACGAAGCTCTGCGTCGCCCCGCATCACCACGCCTGCGCCGCCGCGACACCACCACCCGGCCATCGCCGAGCCACTTCCACCCTAGGAGCACCGCCGCCTGGAGGGATGGAACCCCGACTCTGCCTCCAAAGCGCGGGGAGAAGAAGTCCGCCGCCGCTGGCGCCACCCTGGCTTCGCCCGGCGGACCCTGCCGGCGGCGGCGACGGGGGAGGGAGGAGGAGGGGGTCGGAGATGGGGTAGGAGGGAGGCGGCGCTCCGTCGCCTCCGGGGAGCGACGGGAGCGCAGGGGCTTCTTTTTTTACCTTTTTCAGCTTCCGGTATGGGACTATTTCGAATAAAATCCACCGTTGGTACCTGAACTTGTCCAGCGAGAGCACATTGGTCATCGTACTCAGAGAATACACATTTACGGTCATCGAAGACGACGAGAAGGCCCAACTACGGTCACTCGTGCCAGGAGCTAGCGGTATTTGCTGATGTTGACCGGTCTCAGCTGTGTTTTTTTGTAAAAAGACCCCTGTCCTAGACATATGTCATCCCCAACCTCCAGCTCCTCACGCGATCTGCACGTACGGGAGGCCGGCGCCGCTCCGCTGCCCGCCAACCAGGAAAAGGATAGGGGGCCACTTCACGCTCGCCGAAGGCCGTACCGAGCACAGGGGAGGCTAGGGCGAGTCGTATCGACCTCGGCCGTACGAGACTACGGGAGGCTGGGGCCTTGGTGACCATATGAGCATGAGGCGGCAGCACACACAGCGCGGCGCGAGGCCCGCGGCGGTCAGCTCCAGACACGCCCCGTATCCGCGAATGGAAGCTCCGCTCGGACATCTTGGAGACCGTAACGCCCTCCGTGGCGGTGCACGCCCAAATCCCGAGCACCAGCAGTGAGCACGCCCAGGAGATGAACTCCCGTTGGCGGGGGGCGTTTGTACTCGCTAGGGTCGACTTGAAGATGATGCCCTTGCGCGCCGCCACGCTGTCCGTCGCCTGTGCGCGACCACGCCGCCCACCTCCTATGCGCTGTCTGCAGCCCGGCCCCAGCGCGGCCCCAGCGCGGCCCCTGCGATTTCGGCCGCCCAGGTCGCCCACATCCTGTATGTCGTTGGCAAACATCGCGCCCAACGGCTCCCCGTCCGCCTTCCTGGCAGCTTCCGACCTCGACCACCCTATCTCCTCCCCGCGTACACCTCGTCGCGGCCCTCGCCGGTGAGGAGTAAGCTGTCCGGCAAGGCCAGCGCCTTCTCCGCCATGCCCATGTCAGCGTCTGCCAAAAGCTCGACGAGGAGGTGCACCGTACGTGTCGAGGTCGACAAGCCAGGACGCCGCGACCTCGGTGTGGGCGATGAGGTACATGTGGTTGCGTCGGACATGTCGATGCCCACGTTGGCGCCCGATGCGCTCAACACGCACGCGGACGCCTTAGTTTCGAGCAAGTCGCTCTAGACGTTGGTGTCGCATCTAGCTCCTCACGCGATGTGCACGCAGGGGAGTCACCTGCGGCTAGCGCCGGCACCCCTTCGCTGCCCAGCCGGCAACGCACCGCTCCGCTACGCCGCGTCCGGGAGCTCCTCTGCCCCTTCCCCAACGACGAGCAGGGCGCTCAGGCTGGCGCGAGTGTGTGCGCCGCCCCGTGCTCATCGTCTCCCAAGGGCACGGGCATGCATGAACTCCGTTCTCCTGTGGCACCTGCGCCGTTCCAGAGAAGGAGGTGCCATGCGGCGCGGAGCCGACGCCCAGCTCATCGGTGCAGCCCTATACCCTGAACTCCATCACGGCATGCCTGGCCCGCCCAACAAGGGACAGCGACAAGCTCAATCACGGAATGCCACTTTTGTCTCCGGCCGGCCGGACGAGCAGAGGTGGTTGACGGGGGGCGCTGCTTCGGGCTCGGGGCGGCATTTGCATCCAGAGCATGTCGTGAATAGTGTCTCGGCCTCACGTAGGTAAGGAAAATTAACGGATCGTTTTGCAAAAAATTGCACTGCGCAGTAGACCAGTCAACAGGGTGCCACATCATCAAATACACCGTACCATCAGCCCCAGTGACCGTAGATGAGCCACTAAGTCGTATTTAGTTACCGTAAAATGGTATTCCTGAAGTATGGTGACTAAAGTGAACCTTGTCGACAAGTTCGATGACCTACAATGCATTTTACTCGGACTAATTCGGATGTCCAAATTCACTCGTTCGGTCTGGACTCGCTGGACACGGGAGATGGGCGCTGTTGCAGCATGCATGCGGACGATCCATTGCGCGAGTAGGTGCGACGAGTTGGTGGGCACGTAGCATGCACGCTTTGCTAGCAGTGCACAACTGGGTGTGAGCATGCATGCATGCCTGCATGCGTCCTTGGACCTGGGCGCTACTGTCACAGCATGCCAGTAGATGAAACTATATTGTAGAACAAATCGAATCTACTCAGGGAACAATACTGTAGAGTCCTAGGAACAAATCTCACCTTTGGAGGGAATAAAAAATATTACTCTTCGTTTCTAAATGTAATCTTTTTCGTAATTTTTTTGGTCCACATGTATCTAAACATGTTTTAGAAATTAAAAAATGATAAAAATGCTTATATTTAGGAACGGAGGGAGTATACTATAAGCAAGAAACATCACATTACAATTACAGTTGGAACAAAATTATAGCGCCAAGAAACAAATCGAATTTACACATGGAACAATATTGTAGCATCATAGGAACTAATCTCGTCTTCACAGGGAATAAAAAATATTATACTATAAGGAACAAACATCACACTACAATTAAAACGAATTTATAGCGCGAAGGAACAAATTGAATCTAGACATGGAACAATATTATACTCTCCAAGGAACAAATCATGTCTTAATAGGGAACAAATATTAGACTAGAGGGAACAAAATCACACTACAGTTGAAGCAAGAATTATAACGCGAAGGAACAAAACAAATCTACTCATGGAACAATTTTTAGTGTCCGAGGAACAAATCTCGCCTTGAGAGGGAACAAAAAAAATATTAGACTATAGGGAACAAGCATCAAACTACAATTGGAAAAAAAATTATAGCGCTGAAGAATAAATCAAATCTAGACCTAGAACAATATTGTAGCATCCGAGGAACAAATTGTCTTCACAGGGAACAAAATATATTATACTATAAGGAACAAATATCACGCTACAATTGGAACAAAATTATAGCGCGGGAACAAATCAAATCTACACCTCGAACAATATTGTAGCATCCGAGAAACAAATCTTGCCTTGATAGGGAACAAAAAATACTAGACTATAAGGAACAAACATCACACTACAATTGGAACAAAATTATAGCGCGGAGAAGCAAATCAAATCTACACCTGGAACAGTATTGTAGCATCCGAGGAACAAATTGTCTTCACAAGGAACAAAATATGTTATACTATAAGGAACAAATATCACGCTACAATTGGAACAAAATTATAGCGTGGAGGAACAAATCAAATCTATACCTGGAACAATATTGTAGCATCCGAGGAACAAATCTCGCCTTGATAGGGAACAAAATATATTAGACTATAACGAAGAAACATCACACTACAATTGGAACAAAATTATAGCGCGGAGGAACAAATCAAATCTACACTTAAAACAATATTGTAGCATCCGAGTAACAAATCTTGTCTTCACTGGGAACAAAATATATTATACTATAAGGAACAAACATCACACTACAATTGGAACAAAATTATAGCGCGAAGGAACAAATCGAATCTACAGGTGGAACAATATTGTAATATCCGAGGAACAAATCACTTATCCAGAGAGAACAAAATGTTAGACTATAGAGAACAAACATCACACTATAATGAGGGAAAAATTATGTCATGAAGAAACAAATCGAATCTACACGTGGAACAATATTGTAGCTTTCGAGGAACAAACCTCGCCTTTACTTGAAACAACAATTAAACTACAGAACAAATATGGCCAAAAAATATATCGCGAAGAAACAAAATTGAAATCTACACCTTTAACAAAACATTAGAATATGTGAAAAAATAGAAATTGTTGAATAAATATTAGTTTGAAGGGAACTAGGCTAAGTTAAATAAATTTTGGCATCCATAAAAGAATCTTGACAATGAGAGGAACACGAATATGAAGAAAGTGGAACGATATTTAAATTCATGGAACAAACCATGAGTATAAGAGGAACAAAAAAGAATCATGAGTATGAAAAAAATGTAGAACTAATTTCTTAAATAAGAGGAACAAATATTTCGAAGTAAAGGAACAAATAGTTATACATCTTGGAACAAAAATGTCACTGAGAACAAAAAAGTTTTAAAAAGGTACTACTTAAAAAGGGAATAATAAAAAGGGAATAAAAGGTAAAGAAAAAGAATAAATAAAGACAAAAAAGTAAAATAAACATCTGAAAGAAAAACAGAACTCGCGTACGTAGGCTATGACCAGATAGGATGAATAAACACGTACGCAGAGAAACCAACTGAATCCACAACTCACGTGTAAAACATCCAGCGAGAAATACACAGAAAGGTAGCACAAGTAAATGGGCCGGGCCATAGAAGCGCGCACACGGGCGAAATGGCGGTACAAATCACCCGGGCGACACCGAGGGATTTCCCTTTCCGCCTGCTGCATGCTAGCCCGTCGCTGTTCTCCCTGAGACTACTTGTAAGATGCGACATAACATTAGAATCCTTGCTAAGATATTTTTGTCAAATTAGAAGGAACAAAGCCAACAACTCCCGAACGAAGAGATTACGTGACGGAGCGACAAGAAGGAAAAACTTAGCCTCTATGCTGCAGAATGTCCATTTATAATCCTCTTCCACCCCACCTTTTTTTAAAGGATATGTCCTGAAAGGCATATCAGTTTTCATAGAAGAAAGGCCAAGCGGCCGGAATACAACACGGGCTGGCACAGACGCCGAGCGCGCACCACGCCGAAGCAGCTCGATAACCTAACTGCATGAAAACAATATAATGTTGAACGGAATGAGGGAGGACATTCTCAGGAACGAGATGCTGATGTGATATCCTTCTTGTGTCAAACTGCATATTTCACGAGCATAAACTAACTGGTATTCAACTTCACAATTGAGTTTTACCCTATCCATTCAATCTATTATTCAGTTGTGTGTACGCTTGTACCGTGAATGTTTGGAACACGCACATTCATACATTGGAATGAACAATGAAATATACAACATTCATACATTGGAATGAACAATTAAAATATACAACATTCATACATTGGAATGAACAATGAAATATACATTGTTGACATATGAATTTTACTATTTTAAGAATTGGACGGCGCGACATAGAAACATGTTGCTTAAGTAATACATAAAACTATTAAGGCATAGTGAACTTTTTCTTAAATGAGTAAAGCATAGTGAAGTAATGACTGTGGGGCTTCTAACACCCCCCCCCCCCCACCTCTCCCGACCTTCTCTATCCTTTCTCCCTTTCTCTTTGAGAGTCGATCGGAGACAACCGGGGAGAGAAGGCCGACCTCCTGTATATTGTGGTTGTTCTTAGGTTTAGGGTTCGTTTAGCTTGTTTCGTCTAGCGTCATGCACAGGGAAATCCATCGCTGGACCTCGCGAGCGCTCTCTTGTGGTGGTTTGCGGTGTTGTTGCTAGTCGTGTCGCTCCAGAGGAAAGAGCCGAACACGGCTGGCGGTGCTGCCCCTTCTTCCCATTCAAGTAAGCTCGTTTGCCCGTTTCTAGATCTTGTGGTGGGTCGTGGGTGGCTGCATATGTGAAGTGGTTGCTACCCCTCTTTCTCCCTCAGTTGTCGAGGTGACGGAGAAGGAGGGCGATGGAGTCACTCTACTTCAAGCAGTGCGGTGGGCTTGTTGTTGCTTCCCCAGGAGACTCCTAGTATGGGGCTTGCGCCCTACTTGCGGCAGCAAGATCCGGTGATACGTCCAAAACGTACCTATAATTTTTGATTGTTTCATGTTAATATTATGCCTTTGACGCTTGTTTTTATATTAAGTTTATGATTTATTTGGACTAACCTATTAATAGTTGCAAAAGTGCACAATATTCTTGTTTTACTCTTTGATGTGTAGGAATTATTAAAAATACAAGAGGAAATCTTGTTGAAGTCGAATTGGGACTTTCCTGAAATATGTCTGCAAACTCTTTTTAAAGATTGTCACGTTACAGGTCGAAGACGGCGTCAAACGGAAATCTCGCCGAAGACAAAGTTGCAGGAAATTTTCCGCCGAACGTTCTAGACATAAAATTCGCCTGATTCCGAGTCCGGACGGCCGAGATTAGCCCGATTTACTGCAACCCTTGATGGGATGACGGGAATCCGATAAGCTATATAAAGTGAGGAAACCTAACTCGTGAAGAACACCCCATACCACGAATTGCAGCCACCAAAACCCACGTTTTTGCCTCCCCCATGGATCCCATCTCCATGGGGGAGGGCTCCCAAGAAGCCATGAAGGAGGGAGGCTAAGGGGCGGCGCTCCCCCATGATGTCGGCGGCGGGGAAGGAGCTCCCCGCGCCGCCGCCGCCGCCCTGCACCTCGCGCTGCCCCCTTCACCGCCATCTCCATCACCAACTCCTCCTTGAATTCAGTGGTTCATCCTCCCACAAACCTCTGTACCGTCCTATGTAAACATGTTGTTTGATGCTATAATATTTATCCTATGATCTATGACATGTTTGTGTAGTTTATTTGTCTTTTGATTGCTTGGTTGAATGTCTTTGGTTCATTAGAGTTGTATGTTGATATGGTACTGTCCTTTGGTGTCCATTATACTTGTGCGCGCATGGATCAAACACCACGGGGTTGGTAGTATTTGTAAACGAAGGGGGGAGTCCTACCGGAGTGACAGAAACCTGAGGGCGCGAACCGGGTAGTTACACGTATGGGAGTAAGAGGACCTTAAACTTAAGGCTATGGTTAGGGAAATGCGGTGACCCAGCACACCACTGCATATTGTAGTGTACAAGTCGTTGACATAACACCCACGGAAGGACTAATCCGTAAATATTACATCACTCAGAGTAGTACAACAGAAACATTGCGGGTCCACTTTATTACACACTGCTAAAGATTACAAGCCAGAAATGCATAAAAACATCGACGTCTTCCTCTGACATGGGAGGAATGTCTATTATTGCGATGTTGACAGGAGTCAACCTACAAGCGATAGAAAACAGCAAACTAAGAACCATCTTGGCTCAGCCTCTAAGTAGTACTAGTCTAGTCTGACTCGGCCAGATTCCTACTATGATAACTTTAAGTCTCCACCTCCTCCTCTTCGGCGTCGTCGGCTCCGTAGGCGATGATGTAGTCGACGCCTTCTATTCCTCCAGACAGATCAGGTGCTTCAAAATACACCTCGTCGGCATGATATGCTCCAAAGTCGTCTTCAGCGATCTCATCAGAGTCTAAGCAGAGATCAACGGAGGAAAAGGGTGAGCAACACTAGCGTTACCCAGCAAGTTCAAATAATAGATGATAAAGTGTATGATGCACTAACTACCATCCTGACCAAAAAGTCATGGATGTATATGCAATCTTTTGTAAAACATTTTTAGGAAAAGGTCTATTTTATTTTAGAAAACTATGCCCCCAGTCTCCACGGGTCTTTAGTCATCACTTGGGATGCCTTTCCCGCAGCGTTCTGTAGTTCCCTCCTGGAACAAGGATGTGACAGTCACAATTTCTTTGTTTAACTCTGCAGAGCTGCACCACTTTACCCAACAGCAGCCTGGCTCCTTTTGCTCTCTTTGCACACCATGTGTGCTATAGCCAGAACTCAGGGCAACAAGTCATGTGGAGTCGCCTCCCCGCACAACACATATCCGCCCATTTGTGACGCGGCTGGTAACTAAGACCACTGGCCCGCCACCCCTCCCAAGCTTCTATTCCAGTCACTCCGTCGAGTGGGAAGGTCACGCGCTTCCACGCAGTTGGCCGCCGCAACGGACGCAACCAGGTAATAGCCTGCCGAGGATATGTGAACGAGGGAAGAAACCTCTGACGAGCCCATCCATAGTGAATCTGTTGGCTGATGCTTCAATACGGCGCAAGGATCACTGGGCCATGGGTTATTAATCCTAGGTACATACTTTCCCATACAGTGGAACCTCCACCACAACATCAATCCGTGGTTCCACTGCCAGCCAACCATATATGTATAGCATTTCACATCATTCGAAAATAGGTTTTTCTTTTTCATGCAATGATAAACCATAGTACTTTGTAATTACTTTGATAAAATTAATCAAGTAGGACATGCAAGTTGGAACTTGCCTTGAGACTGACAGGTAATGCAGTCTAAAGCTTCCGACGAATTGGGACCTTCGTGTTCTGAAAATCAATATCATTGTCTGTATGAGACAATGTTGAAAAACCAAATACATGCCAATATGCATATAATGAGATGATTTTTATTCTTTCCCAAAATTCCCCAGAATTTTGTTAAGGATTTCTTTAAGAAATTTCTTTGATTTGATTTTTATTTAGGATGAGTAACATGACAGTCATAATGTAGTTCAAATAATACTTTGAACTTGATATATAATTTTCCCATATTATTTTCTTTTGAAAATAATTTGAAATATTTCAAAGTCATTTCCACTTAAGGATCATTTGAATTTTTGCTATAAGAATTAGTTTTCAATAAACCAAATAGACATTTTATTTGGATTACTTATTTTCTTCTGATATCTGTAGATATTTTTAAATTATTTTTATGATTTTATTTGAATTTATAGCAAGTTTTGAATTTTGGAAGAAATTTGTAAGTTTAGAAAATTACAAATAGGTCCTTGGTCAACACTGGTTCAACCGAACCAGTCCAACCCTTTCTCTCTCTCACCTCTCACTCGCACGGGCACGCGCCCGTGCTCGACCTCTCCTGGCGCTCATGTCGCCCGTGCCGTCGCCGCCTCGCCCCGGCCAACTCCGGCCATCTCCGCCGCCGTGCCGTGGGGCAAAATACTCTCCTCGCTCCACTCTTCCACCTCACCGGAGCGATTCATCCCTCTCTTCTTCTCGTGGCCGCGCACAACCCAATCCCCTAGGGTTAGGGTTTCGGTGCCGCGCCATTTCTTCTCCTTCTTCTCCAGCGTGCTCGCCATGGCTGGGCGCAGAGCTCCGCCCTCTGTGCCGCCGTGGCGCGGTGGTGCTGGTCCACGACCTCCGTGTGCCCCCTCCACTGGTAGCGCGAGCACTGCCTCGCCGCCGTGGAGCTACGGCCATGGACGCACGGTAAAAACTCCTCTCCTCCCTCTCTTCTCCACTCTCTACCCTTAGCTAGCTCGAGATGCTGCTGTAAGAATTGATTTGAACATATTTCCTTCGGTTGTTTTAGGTTTTGTGATGAACAGATGATGATTCTAGATGTATTTCTTGGATATGTGCACTGCCTCCTCTATGTGCACACATTAGAGGTGAATGGTGTAGATCTAGCAGGTTTAGATCCATCCATTGCCTCTGGATGCAATGTTGGGAGCATTTCTTGCTCACAGAAGATGAAATTCTCTTTAGAAAAATAATTCTGAGCTAGAACTAGTGCTAGCTGTGATGATTAATTGGTTTAGAGCATGATTTGATCATGTTTTGCTCACTGTGATGCCTCCTTGTAGAGTTACACAGTAGCTTTCTTGATTAAAATGATTTTTATGCTTTCCTGTGCTTCTTCTAAGTGCACATTCTGATATGAGCAGCTAATCCAGCTCTGCTGGTTCACTGTCATGTGGGTGATGCTTTATTAAGCAAAATAAGAACAGATGCTACACTAAGATCAACCCCTTGCTTCTGTAGATGCTCAAACAAAATGATATTGCACTCAACTGCACTTCCTGTCTCACTCTGTCCTATTACTAGCACAAAACAGAAGTTCTCTGCTGTGCTAATTACTTTTCTATAGCACCTTACCTTGCTTGCAAGGTTCTGTTAAGAACAGATGCTAAAAATCACTCATGCATGGTTCTGTCATTTACAGAACCTGCTAAATCACTCTCTAGCTCATGTTTAACAACCTTGGGTGTAGAGCAGATAAAGCTACGGTAGAATCTGATCTTGCTCCAGGGTTCAACCACCTCTTCTGGACTGCTTCTTGTGATTCTATTATCTTCTTCTGCTACTAGCCTCCTTCTTGGGTTTAATGGCTTGTGGTAGATGGTTTAGGTGATCTCCATGATTGGCTTGTGGTTTTGGTTGTTCTTGGTGAAGAACAGATGGATTTGTGATCTGGCTGTGATGATGGTTGTGCACTGTATGTGTTGTGATGGCTGTGAATTTGTGTGTTCTTGTGGCTACGGCTTGGGTCTATATTTATACACATTTGAGCACTTCTGTGCTTGTGACACCAGGATAACTTGGCTGTGGTGACTAACCTACTTACAGTGGCCCTCTTTGCCTCGAGCTGCTCTATTTGACTCATTCCTGCACTCCTTTTCACCTAGGAGATCAGCTCAGCTCTGCTGCTGCGCAGTTCATCTCCCCCTGGTGATAGCTATGAGTCATTCTTGACTCATTGCTCCTATCTGGTCCAGATTTCTATGTGGCAATGCTTGGCTGAGAATTGGGGATGCTAAAGATAGTCGGTTTGCTAATTAAACTCAAGTGTGTGGCCAATTAAGCTCATTGTTAGCTTAATAAGTGGTTTTAGGGTCCATTTGCCTAATTAATAGGCAAATGTGATTCCATATTTGTGGGCTCAAGTTTTATTTGTTTCCTGGTTTTAATTGTGGGGATGTAAATTTATAAGTTGCTTTGCTTAAATGATCATGAGATCAAAATGCTCAATTAGCACTTGTTGCCTTTGATGTTTGTTGCCTGAAGATGATTTCTGTTAAGTGCTAAGCTTAAGCCTTTGCCCCTAATGTTGCCTTTGGATTTATTGAGCATGATCAAACAGATCAGTCCCTTTGTTGCCTCAGGATTTTATTTGCATTCTCCACACTAGTCTAACCAAACCATAGTTTTGGTTAGGCTAAAAACCAGGTTTCATACAACAACATGCCAGCACCAAATGGTGTTGGCAACATTTTAATCATAACCCCCATTTCTACTTGTTTTTGTTGTTTGTTTTGCAGGTGAGAAGATGAAAAAGACATGAAGACTTTAGTTTAGGATTTTTTTAGTACTGTTTTTGTAATCTGTCAAGTGTTGAAAATTTATTTGTAATGAGATCTTGTAAATTATTTGTGTTAATCATTTGTATCATTTGTATCCAAATGTTTCCCAAACATTTGAGTTGAAATTTTTGTAATACTTGTATATCTATTTCTTTTAGAGTTTCTTTTGGAAATATTTGTATATGAAATTGTGATATAGATGAATAGTTGTGAAGTGGATGAAATAGAATAAGTTTATTATTTGAAATGATGTCCTCACAATTTATGTCTTGTTGTATTTGTAATATGTGTGTATAGAAAGAATTAGGAAAGAGTAGAATTGTTTTTAACTTTAAGATTATTTCAAATTTCCTTTTGAAATCAAATGAAATCAGATGAAATCAATTGATTATGTTGGAGAAGTACTAACAAAGGTTTTGAAAATATGTCGTAGAGTTTATCGACTCCTCTCGACTATCTGTCGATGTCTGACTCCAGAACATCGACACTCGTCTGGAATCAACTCTCGAGTCATTTTAACACAAAGCGCGAAAATTTTCCAGTTTTCACCAAAAGATGCATGAATGCACAAATGCAGTTCCTATTTCTACCCTCTCGAGTCTTATAACTGCGGGGTATTACATCCTCTCCCCCTTAAACTAAACTTCGTCCCGAAGTTTCTTTTCTAAGGTACCTGAACAACTGTGGGTAATCTCGTCGCAAATCTTCTTCTTTTTCCCAAGTTGCTTCTTGCTCTGAGTGGTTCTTCCATGAACAAAGCAAAACTTGATTGCTCTATTCCTTAATCTTTTCCAATTCTCCCTCAGTATCTTCTCAGGCTGTTCCTCATATGATAGGTCTGGCTTTAAATTCAACTTTTCAAACGCAATTGGTCCTTCTGGTGGCTTCAAACACTTCTTGAGTTGAGATACATGGAACACATTGTGAACTTGTGATAATATAGCAGGTAACTCCAATTCATAGGCTACCTCACCTTTCTGGCTTAAAATTCTGAATGGTCCTATGTATCTAGGACTCAATTTTCCTTTTACTCCAAATCTCTTCACTCCTTTAGTAGGACTAACTCTTAGATATACCATATCTTGTACCTCTGGTTCCCACTGTCTTCTGGATAGATCAGCGTAACTCTTTTGTCTACTCTGAGCTATTTTGAGACGATCTCTGATAATATCCACAATCTGCTGTTGTTCCTTTATGTACTCAGGTGCAAATTCTTTACTCTCCCCTACTTCAAACCAACATATTGGTGATCTGCACTTCCTTCCATAAAGAGCTTCAAATGGTGCCATCTGAATACTACTTGATAACTATTGTTATAGGAAAATTCGGCTAAAGCTAAGTGTTCATCCCATGATCCTCCAAAATCAAGTGCACAGCTCTTAACATATCTTCTAAGATTTGATTTGTCCTTTCTGTCTGTCCACCAGTTTGTGGGTGGTATGCAGTACTATACTTTAGGTTTGAACCCAACTGCTTGTGAAGTTGTCTCCAAAAAGCTGCCGTGAATATGGATCCACGATCTGATACAATACTTTGTGGCACTCCATGCTTGCTAACTATTTCCTTCACATATAAATCTACCAATTGTGCTGCGTTATCTTTCTGATTAATGGCAATGAAATGGGCAGTTTTTGTCAATCTATCCACTATTACCCATATAGAATCCTTATTTCTCCTTGTTTTGGGTAAACCTGTGATAAAATCCATACTGATCTCTTCCCATTTCCATTTGGGAATTGGTAGTGGTTGTAATAATCCTGCGGGACTCTGATGTTCTGCTTTACTTGTCTACAAGTATGACATTCTGCAACATATCTTGCAATCTCCCTTTTCATATTATTCCACCAAAATGTCTTCTTCAAATCCATGTACATCTTAGTACTACCTGGATGTATAGAATATGGTGTTTCATGTGCTTCTTTCAAAATTATGCTCTTGATCTCTTGGATATCTGGAACACATATTCTACCATGATACCATAATGAATCAGTTTCTGGCTTCAAGGTGAATTCAGATCTTCTACCTTCTTTAATCCTGCGGATTTCTTCAGCTATGAATTCATCTTCTCTTTGCCGATAAAGAATATTTTCTTTCAATTCCATCTCTGTTTCTTCAATAACTTCCATAGCTGCAATACTATTCAACTCTGGACCTTCCCAGATTTCAATACCAGCTCTTTGTATCTCATTCCTCAATTCCTTGGGCATTCCTTCTTCCATCAAAGGATTACAATTCACTTTACGACTTAATGCATCTGCCACTACATTGGCTTTTCCTGGAGTATAGTTTATTGTCAAGTCATAATCCTTGATTAACTCTAACCATCTCTTCTGCCTCATATTCAGTTCCTTTTGTGTGAAGAAGTATTTCAAACTCTTATGATCCGTATATAATTCACACCTTTCTCCATAAAGAAAATGTCTCCATTGCTTTAAAGCATAAACTACTGCTGCTAACTCCAAATCATGTGTAGGATAGTTAAGTTCATGTGGCTTTAACTGCCTTGATCCGTAAGCAATTACCTTGCGATCTTGCATCAATACACAACCTAATCCATTTTTAGATGCATCACAATATACTGTGTAAACTTTTCCAGTTTCTGGTACTGCTAACACAGGTGCTGTTGTCAGTCTCCTTTGAGTTCTTGGAAACTTTGTTCACATTTCTCTGTCCATTCAAATGGACATTCTTTCTGAGTAACTTCGTCATTGGCCCGGCTATCTTAGAAAATCCTTCAATAAATCTCCGATAATATCCGGCCATTCCCAAAAATCCTCTAATTTCCTTAGGGTTCTTGGGTGCTTCCCATTCCAATACTGCTTTTACTTTCTCCGGATTGACTGCAATCCCTTCTTTACTGATCACATGACCAAGAAATTCCACTTGATCCAACCAAACTCACACTTACTGAATTTGGCATATAACTGATGTTCCCTTAGTGTCTGTAACACAATACTTAAGTGTTGTGCATGATCTTCCTTGGTTTTGGAATAGACCAATATATCATCAATGAACACTATCACAAACTTGTCCAAGTATGGCATGAAAATCTTGTTCATCAAGTTCATGAATATTGCTGGTGCATTGGTTAAACCAAATGGTACTACTAAATACTCATGATGTCCATATCTTGACACAAATGCTGTTTTGGGAATATCCTCAGGTTTAATCTTTATCTGGTGGTATCCTGACCTCAAATCTATTTTAGAAAATACCCCTGCTCCTCTTACTTGATCAAACAAATCTTGTATCCTTGGCAACGGGTATTTATTCTTAATGGTCACACTATTCAGGTTACGAAAATCTTTCTTCTCCATCTCTTTTATCCACAAATATTACTGGTGATCCCCAAGGTGATACACTTTCTCTTATAAATCCTTTATCTTCCAACTCATCTAATTGCTCTTTGAGTTGTACCAATTCCTTGGGACCCATCTTATATGGTGCTTGTGCAATAGGTGCTGTACCAGGAATCAAATCTATGGTAAACTCAATTTCACGATCCGGTGGCATCCCTGGTAACTCATCTGGAAAAACATCCTGAAATTCCTTAACCACTGGGATTTCTTCTATCTTAGCTTCCTTCATAGCATTCAACTGTAAATCTGCTCTTAACTGACTATGCTTATCCCCTTGGTATACTGTTCTCATACCTCCTGGTCCTCTCAAAGACACTGTCTTTTCTGCACAATCTATTTGAGCTCCATGATCAGATAACCAGTCCATCCCTAAGATGACTGCTATATCTTTCATGGGAATTACTAGCAAATCAGCGTCATATACGCGATCACAGATCATAATTACTTGATCCATTTTGACTTGCGTTACTAACAATTTTCCCCCGGCCGACATGACCGTTATGGGTACTTCTAACGGCTGACATCTAATCCCATATGCATCCACAAATTGTTGCGAAATAAAAGATGTAGTAGCTCCAGTATCAAACAAAACTTTGCCAGGATGAGAAAGAATTTTGAGCGTACCGATCACCACGTTGTCGGTGTTGTTGACTTGCTCCAAACTGGTGCAATTCAGCCTTCCATATGGCTTCCCTTTGCCCTTATCTGCTGCATTCCTTCCAAATCCTCCATTCCTTGGCTTGAATCCTCCTCCACCTTGGTTATTTCCTCCACCAGTTCCTCGGCTTATCTGTTGATTCTGTTTATTTGGACAATCAGGCTTGATATGTCCAGCTTGTCCACATCCAAAACAGATGATTTTGGGCTTCTGACAATCCTTCATCAATGTCCTCTCATTCCACAATTATTGCATATCAAATTGTTAACAGGATTGAAGCTTCGTGGAATAGGTTTCCTTCCTTCAGTTCTAAGCTTAGGCCTAAAACGTAGATTTGGTGGTTGTCGTTGGACTTGAAACTTCCTTGGTTCCATCCTTGCTTTCTTCCTTCTTTCTTCCTGGAGTAACTTATAATCATCCTCCAATGTTATTGCTGCATCTACCAGCTCCTGAAACTCCTTTGGTTTGTCAACCTCAACTGCATCTTCATAAAAGGACTCAGACCCTTCATGAATCTCTTCTTCCTTTTCTCCTCAGTGTCTACTTCATCTAATGCATACCTTGACAATATGTTGAACGCACTGACATAACGTCCAACAGGTAACTCATTCTGTCTCAGATTCTCAAACTCCCTCCTTTTTAATTCCATAATACTTTCAGGAACATGTGCTTCCCTAAACCTCTTCTTAAACTCCTCCCAAGTTACAACATGATCAGCAGGTAGTGTTGCCACTATGGCTTCCCACCATGATGCTGCTGGTCCGGTAAGCAAATGAGTTGCATACCTAACCTTCTCTTCATCAGAACATCCCACTGTGTTGAGTTTTCGTTCAGTATCTGCCACCCAATCTTCTGCGTCCATAGGTTCTGGAGCTCTTGCAAAAGGTATAGGTCTAGCATTTTGGAAATCTGATAAAGTCACTCCTTTAAGTACTTCATCCCTTCCTCGTCCTGCCTGTACTTCCAGCAAATCTTGCAGAAATTTATTCTGCCTTTCCTGGTCTTGGCGCCTGCCTTCTTCCACCATCTGCATATACTGCATGAAACTTTGCTCCGTGATTGGCCTTGGTGGTTGTGGTATTCCTCCTGCATCTGCATCTTGCTTCTCCTTAAGTTCACGTTCTTGCCTCTGCACATCACTCTCCTCACCGATGTACGCCATTACCCTCTAGTCCTGTTACATCGAATCAGAACTCTCCATTACATTATGCATATGCACTTCGAGTCCTATTCCATGCACAAGTACTAGTCAAACAATGGAAAACAGAAAAATCCAAAGAACACAAAACTTTTCAAACATATACCATGTATTATACATGTAGGATTACAAACATGGGTACATAATAGTAACACACTCTAAAAGTGAGTAGGTCTCACTTATTGCTACCAGCGTCCTTACAATATACGTACAATACCCTATATTAACATATTACACAACTACTGCTTCACTCCGTCCTGCTCTTCTTCACTTTTCCGCATACTTCCCAGGCTTCCAGTGACAGTTACGCCTGGTCCTCCTGAGAATCCCGGGTAACTTCACATTAATGGTAGGCTGATATTCAGGGTCAGATGGGCTTGCTTCTAACGTCATATCCGTCATGGCGAAGTAACTATCAAGATACTTGTATGCCGCTGCTTCCCCATCGTAAACCTCCTCATCTCCATAACCCTCGCCTCCATCATCGTACCCAGTTGGTACAGCCTCAAAGTTATTAAAATACCCTCGTGATTCGTCTCCCTTCTCCGTCTTCGGGTAGTACTTGGTCTCGTACGCATACTTCCATTCCTCATCTTCCTCCTCAGAATCTATTTTTATTGGCTTACTTGACTCACCAACTCTAGCCTTCCTCCTAGGGGTATGACTAGTAACTTCCGGCTCTCCCGGATCTCCTGGAATTCTTATGGGATCACTCTGTGTACCCTGATAAGGTTCTTCATCCCAACCTGTGGCACTTGGTACTTCAGGTTCCCAATTCTGCCATTCCTTCTCTTCCTCAACTAAGACATAACCAGAGTGTGGTGGTGTATAGTCAGGATAAATTGGGGTATCGGGTTCTACTTCCTCCACATACCTAGTTGGTGTGGGTGGTGGATCAGTGTATCCCTTCTCTGCTTCATACCTCAGTATATCACACTTTTCCTGAATAACTTCAGGACTGGAGTACTGCTCTATCATGGCTTCTACCTCTCCTGCTACTACTCCGAACGTCTTATGGTACGCCCGAATCATCTTAGACAACTGTCCATGAACTCAGCCACATCACGTGGATTAGTTTTCAGGAAAGCCTTATAATCCACTGGACCCTCAAGCCGGTAATTCGCACTCGGAATAGCGTTAAACGGTGTTTCCACCAACGCATAACTCTTGGATGTCCTTATCTCAGTAACTGCTCTGACAGCAGCAATCTGGAAAGCTACTTCCACATTCTTCGCTTCTCCAAAGGGCATTTTGAATCCCATCTTAAGTTCAGGTGGTAACTTGAGTGCTACACGGTACAGGGCTAAAATTGATCCATCGTAAAAACTCATCACTTTCACTATCACCTTGGTTTTGATACCAAGAAAATAGATCAGTTGCTGAAGCATTTCCGCCCAGCTTCCCCGAAAAACACCCTTGCCCAACTCAGCATCTCTCACACGAACCGACCTCCTGGGACCTCGTTTCTCCATCCTAGCTGTTATAGCCAAAAAGGATATCAGAATTGAAATGAAGTAATAATTGCATGATAATGCTATTCTCAAGTGAATATCAATCATAACAAATTAAAACTCAATTCATTCTAAGGCCTCGCACACCTACAGGTTTTTCCCTTTAATAGGTTTCCAACCTAAGGTCTAGCAATTGCTCTGATACCATCTGCGGTGACCCAGCACACCACTGCATATTGTAGTGTACAAGTCGTTGACATAACACCCACGGAAGGACTAATCCGTAAATATTACATCACTCAGAGTAGTACAACAGAAACATTGCGGGTCCACTTTATTACACACTGCTAAAGATTACAAGCCAGAAATGCATAAAAACATCGACGTCTTCCTCTGACATGGGAGGAATGTCTATTATTGCGATGTTGACAGGAGTCAACCTACAAGCGATAGAAAACAGCAAACTAAGAACCATCTTGGCTCAGCCGCTAAGTAGTACTAGTCTAGTCTGACTCGGCCAGGTTCCTACTATGATAACTTTAAGTCTCCACCTCCTCCTCTTCGGCGTCGTCGGCTCCGTAGGCGATGATGTAGTCGACGCCTTCTATTCCTCCAGACAGATCAGGTGCTTCAAAATACACCTCGTCGGCATGATATGCTCCAAAGTCGTCTTCAGCGATCTCATCAGAGTCTAAGCAGAGATCAACGGAGGAAAAGGGTGAGCAACACTAGCGTTACCCAGCAAGTTCAAATAATAGATGATAAAGTGTATGATGCACTACTACCATCCTGACCAAAAAGTCATGGATGTATATGCAATCTTTTGTAAAACATTTTTAGGAAAAGGTCTATTTTATTTTAGAAAACTATGCCCCCAGCCTCCACGGGTCTTTAGTCATCACTTGGGATGCCTTTCCCGCAGCGTTCTGTAGTTCCCTCCTGGAACAAGGATGTGACAGTCACAATTTCTTTGTTTAACTCTGCAGAGCTGCACCACTTTACCCAACAGCAGCCTGGCTCCTTTTGCTCTCTTTGCACACCATGTGTGCTATAGCCAGAACTCAGGGCAACAAGTCATGTGGAGTCGCCTCCCCGCACAACACATATCCGCCCATTTGTGACGCGGCTGGTAACTAAGACCACTGGCCCGCCACCCCTCCCAAGCTTCTATTCCAGTCACTCCGTCGAGTGGGAAGGTCACGCGCTTCCACGCAGTTGGCCGCCGCAACGGACGCAACCAGGTAATAGCCTGCCGAGGATATGTGAACGAGGGAAGAAACCTCTGACGAGCCCATCCATAGTGAATCTGTTGGCTGATGCTTCAATACGGCGCAAGGATCACTGGGCCATGGGTTATTAATCCTAGGTACATACTTTCCCATACAGTGGAACCTCCACCACAACATCAATCCGTGGTTCCACTGCCAGCCAACCATATATGTATAGCATTTCACATCATTCGAAAATAGGTTTTTCTTTTTCATGCAATGATAAACCATAGTACTTTGTAATTACTTTGATAAAATTAATCAAGTAGGACATGCAAGTTGGAACTTGCCTTGAGACTGACAGGTAATGCAGTCTAAAGCTTCCGACGAATTGGGACCTTCGTGTTCTGAAAATCAATATCATTGTCTGTATGAGACAATGTTGAAAAACCAAATACATGCCAATATGCATATAATGAGATGATTTTTATTCTTTCCCAAAATTCCCCAGAATTTTGTTAAGGATTTCTTTAAAAATTTCTTTGATTTGATTTTTATTAGGATGAGTAACATGACAGTCATAATGTAGTTCAAATAATACTTTGAACTTGATATATAATTTTCCCATATTATTTTCTTTTGAAAAT